>JBAMYA010077550.1:0-23952 GCA_037176975.1 Arrhamphus sclerolepis | reverse complement strand
TCCTTCTTCACCACGACAGACCGATACAACGACCGCATTACTCCGGCCGCTGCACCGATCCGCCTGTCAATCTCACGGTCCATCCTTCCCTCACTCGTGAACAAGACCCTGAGATACTTAAACCCCACCACCTGAGGCAGGAACTTTCCACCGATCTGGAGGGGACAAACCACCTTTTTCCGGTCGAGAACCATGGCCTCAGACTTAGAGGTCCTGATTCTCAACCCAGCCGCTTCACACTCAGCTACAAACCGCCCCAGCGCACGTTGGAGGTCCTGCCTGAAGGAGCCAATAAGACCACATCATCTGCAAAAAGAAGAGACGAAATCCAGCTATTTCCAAACCGAACCCCCTCCGGCCCCTGGCTGCACCTAGAAATTCTGTCCATAAAAGTAATGAACAGAACAGGTGACGAAGGGCAGCCCTGCCGGAGTCCAACATGCACTCTGAACAGGTCTGACTTACTGCCGGCAATGCAAACCAAGCTCCTGCTCCAGTTGTACAAGGACCGCACGGCCCTTAGTAGAGGGACGCCGACCCCATACTCCCGGAGCACCTCCCACAAAATGCCATGAGGGACACCGTCGAAAGCCTTCTCCAAGTCCACAAAACACATGTGGACTGGTTGGGCAAACTCCCATGAACCCTCAAGTACCCTGTGGAGGGTATAGAAGGTTAAAACCTTAGTCTTTTAATATTACAACTTTTTTTTTCTCATAAAAATACAACTTCATCAAACTATAATATGATTTATTTTTTGTAAAATTAAGTTTTTATTCTTGTCATATTTTAGATCTATTGTAGAAATTCAACAAAGTTTTGCTTTGAAGTGAGGATTGCAAGTGAGCTAGCGTATGCAGAGAACTGTTACGGTTACAAGTTGGTTAAGAAGCTTGATAATGTGCTGCAGGATCCAAGAAGCAGATTGAAATCAATCATGTGTCAAGTAAAACATGAACGATCATGAGTGTGTGCATGTTTGTGTGTGAGTAGGATCCTGTTCATGTCGGGGATGTCAGGGCAACCTTGAAAGGCTAACACAGGCATCAGCCGTGCTGTAATCAGAGACAAATATAAAGAACAGCTTTGTGTGAGGATGTCTCATTGTACTCTACATGAACATCGAGGGCTACTTTGAAGCAGACTCCTGCTCATAGTGGTGGATCAGGAATGTGCAACAGGTAGATGGAGCAGGTGAGACTGGGATGGTCTGATATCTGGTTTCAGAGTCAGGATTAAGTACAGTAGCTCCCAGCACTGATGGACTCAGATTAGAGCAGATGAGAAGCAGATTTTAATGTGAGAACGGCAGCTTTGTGTGGGTTTATATCACCTGTACAACAGACGTTCACAAATGCCATGTTGTTTCTGTGTAGCTATTATAGAGTAATGATTTTCTGGGTTCGTGTGGTGTGTTTGTGCACTCCAGCCACCCACAACCACCTCCCCAGACTGCTCCAGACAGGCTTGTGGTGCTCTAGTGGGATTTCCCCTGTCAGCTCTCACTTTGATGTGGCTCCCATGTCACCAGGAGCAGGATGTGAGGGTGTCTTGAGTGACAGCTTAGACACACACTGTTAATTATTTTTTTAAACCTTTTGCCCTCCCAAGGTGGAGTGCTGCTTTATCTGTTTGTGAGTTTGCAGCCGTGCACATCTGAATAATCTTGCAGTCACATTAAGCACACGTTTCTTACGTGGCTTTGTGTTTGTTTAAATGTGTACGTGAGTGTGCCAACAAGATGGGTTATGGTAATCTCCTTAACCACACCTCCTTGGCAAGCTCAGTGCTGCCTGAGGTGTGAGATCAGTCACTAAGCTCAGACTCTGGCTGCACCTGCCCAGGTGACCTGTGCGTAGTATTCTGTTGACAGCTTTAAAGTGTGAACTAGTTTCATTACTTGAACTCTTCACTGAAAGTGTGTTATGTATCGTTGAAAGAGCGTGAGCGTATCTTAGCACCAGCCACCTTTACTTTAACTATAAATTTAGAGAAGCTATAGTCAAAGGAAATGTAACCTTCAAAAACAAGCTGTTACACAGCCATGGACTCACTCTTTGATCTTGCCTTTTGTGATAGGAGCAGTGGAATTGGGCAGCTCTTGGCAGTAATGGACGATCCTCAAAGTAAAGGGGCCTTCTTCAGCCTCCTCTCTCATCTGCCCCATTACCATCACACACACCTCTTGACATCTAAATAGCGCCCCCCCCCATGCTAGGCATGCAGGATCTCACTGTTGTTTTTTTGTTTTTTTTCTCCCTCTGTGCTTTCACTTTTCAGTTCATGCTTCTAAGAAGATATTCCAAACTTTAGACACAGGCTGGTTCGTCTCTCAAACGTTCACGGTGACTTATTGGAAACGAAACATGCACAGCTGCAGTTCAAATTTAGCGCTTTTCTTGGGTGTCAGCTGTGACGATCTGTATTTATCACTGACACTGATACAGTATGTACAGAGCAGACAAATGACATGCCAGTGCTGGTTTTGATGTAACAGATGAGACTAATGTGAGTTTATGATTTCTTGAAAAGTTACGACTGTAATTCTTCACTCTTTAATTTGGTCATTGCTGAACAAATTAACCAAGCTTTCTTACAGTAGAATGACATCACCAGCATTCGAATTTTGCCTTCACATTGCATGCTGGTGTTGTTTATTTCATAGCCGCCTCATGCAAGCTTTTAGTGATAACACACATGCACAGAGTTGCCTGTTTTCATATCAAATGCCTCTGATTCTGTGGAATGATTGCAGAATAAGACTTGGCATCAACTAGCAAACACAGCTGAGGTCAAATCTTTGCATGTATGTGCATATGTTTGACTGTGTAACCGATGTTTGTGTGTGTTCAGCCAGACTTTACATTTCAAAATAATATACTACTATTATATTTCAAGAAAGCTTGTTATAGTAAAATGCATTTCTGCAGAAGTTAAAAGAACATTTACTGGAAGTGTGTTTGGAGGTGAATGGTTTCAAATTTCTTAATGGCTTCAACAGAACGTATTTGGATCATGACACCTGAGCGTCACTTATCTGTGACTCAGGTTTAGAAAACTAAAATTTCCTTATCATTGAATGCGTACCGTGTGGCATATTAGTCATGAGTGAAACAGGAGATGAGAGCTTAGGACAAGGCTGTCCTGCTATTGTACTGGAATTCCAGGAAAGGTGCGTGGGTGGAAAACCGGGAGTCTTTTGGAGGTTGCTGTGAATCAGAGGTGTGTTTTGTGAGTGGAAAACACAGAGAGAGTTGTCCAACAGCCACCCCATCCTGAGAATAAGCCAGTGTTTACATCACTCACGATACACACTGTCTGCAGTGTATTATTCTTAACATAAGGGCCCCATGACAAGTGAAACTCAACACTAGACATCAACACGCATGAGATTCCATTTGATAAGTTATTATTATGCTGGAAGCATTTTAAAACATTGATGTGAAGGTGAAAAACAACTGTAGGATCCAGCATTGATACGAGTAACAGTCAGGCAGGAGCATAGGTGCTTATGACGGATGGCTGATGTGACAAAAGCTGTGAGCTGAGATGCTGCTGGTACAGGGTAGCATATCAACACACATCAAAAGCATGAGAAACAAACAGCTGGAACTCCACTTAGAACTGGTCTTTATCTCAGAAGATCAACCTTATAATATATTTTTAAGAGAAAGTTAGTGGTCAGCTACTCATTCAAGAACAATGGATCTCAGTGTGTGACCTGGCTCTGTGTTTCCTGCAGTAGTGAGTCATCACTGAGAATAGGTGAGCGTGTGTGGGTGTACGTATGTGTGTTTGGCCAGGAAACCCCTCCCCTTCCTCAGTGGCGGCTTGTCTTGACTACAGACCTTCTTGTTTGAACTATAGGCCTGTCTTTGTTAGGAGTGTGGAGGACAGTTGCGACGGTTGCGTAGGTTGAGGTTTAAAGGTTGCAGGTAACGGGCGTTATTCATGCCTTCATGTGTGTATTTGTACGTGTGTGTGTGTGTGAGAGACTACAGACTGTTGTATGCTTGTCTTTCTGCATTAAAAACCACTAATGAGAGGCAGAGCAGGTTGGACTCTGGGGATTTCTCTTTTAAAGTAAATGTTATGTGTGGGGTTGAACCTCTGAACAAAGGCTACATGTGTGCTTCCGTCTTCTCGTATCACAAAGTCTATCAGTTTCTGAAGCCCTCAGCCTCACCGCTGTTCTGGAAACCCCGGTACTCTAATCGCCCCACCAGGGAGTCAACGCTATTGCTAATGGGTAGCTGTTTCTAGGTGAGACTGACTGTCAGGTGGGATGTTTTCAGTGGCTCAAATAAGCCCTCTGTAAGGGCAAGGAGAGGAGGAGGAAAATGATAGTCCATCACAAAGAGCAGGTCATTGGACTACAGTGTCTACACACAAACAGTTAGCTTCTCACGCATCAGCACTGAAGTCATGAATTATAAGTTAATGGTAGAAAGTTTAATCATTATATAAAGCAACTTTTGAAAAATCCACCGGCTGAATTTGACTATATATAAAACAGGTAACTAAGAAAGAATTATAGTTTAAGCAAAATGTTGAATGCTTGCTGTTTTCATCCCATGCCAGATTATTTTTGTTTCTCTTATACACTTAATTCATTTTCTGTGTTGTAAAGCCCTACATCTTCAGTCCAGGGCCTAGAAACTGACTCTATCAGTTTGTCCGTTGTGTTTGACAAGTACAGAGGATTATCAGCTGATAGAGATAATAACCTCTTATTTTCAATGTCTAGATTGTATAATGCTTCTATTTCTGTCCTGTCCTCAGGACGTAGCTCAACTTGTGATGCCAGGCATTGCTCACATGCTCCACAGTCACTTTGCACTCTTTGAAACTGGAAAAAACACCTCTTTAAAGGTCTGGAAAATGCTCTCAAGCGCAAAAGTGTATGTTCACAATTCTGTATTTCATGACTCTGAGTTTAACATTTGCTGAATGCTCATGAGTTTTTGTTTATCGTCCTTAACAATGCAAGAAAAAAGGTGCACCTGTGTGAGATGCTGTACCAAGATTCAGTCTTTTTGCATAATTTGGGCAAGAGATAGATAATTTAGAGCTAGTAAGATAATTGATTCTTTTGATGAACCAAAAGTGTTGTTTTTGGCAGATTTTCAGCAAGTGTGATGATTAATAAACTAAAAATCCAAAATGTGCTTTTTATTTATGGCTACTGATGAATTATTAAGTAATTTTCAACCATTTTCTCACCTATCTACATACTAATTGGCGGTGGTCTTCATCCAAACGGTTTCTGAGGTCTCTCGAGACTGATTTCCAATTGCATATGACACGAATTCATGTGTCTGAAGTGACAGTGGGAACTATGTAACCTTTGAGGCATGTCGCTTGTTCTCAAGTTTCACTCACTGGTTCCCACATTCTTCCACTCTTCTAGATCCTGGTTGGGAATTCCAGTGTGTCAGCTCCAGCTGAGGAGCATCCGGGTGCCCATATGAACCAGTTCCAAAGACCATGTTCAAAGGGACAGACACTCTTATCGCTGAGAAGTCCAATGTCCTGCCCAGTCTGTTATTTAGAACCATAGAAGAACCAATTATCTTACAAATGTGGATCAAAATGTGCTCTTTCTTTAATTATAGAGACGAGTTTCACAGTTAGGGACCATCGAAAGAATTCCCAGTGTTGACACCATGCATGACCACTAAATTGCCCTCGTACCCCTTCTGACTGTGACATTTAACCTTTGATCTGTGCCATAATTTGCTGTGGCGTGTTGACGTGTAAGTCAGGTCTTAACCAGCTTTTTCTCTTCATCCTTTTTTTTTTTTTTCTCAGACGTTTTGCTCTCTGAGGCCCACCAGGGGAGACAGTGTGACAGATCAGTGTCCACTTTCAAAGGCTCATTTCCATGTGTTGTTTTTAAGGGTTTAGCTTGACCGTGGAGGCCTGAGAGGCATCTGTGTAAAACCAAAGCCCGTCCACATTCCCATAATTCTCAGCAGGCGCACCTTCTGGCTTTATTCATGCTCCTCAAACCATTGTGTGTTGCATAACTGATGTTAAGATTGAGGAACAACAGAATGCAAATTACATTAGATATGCACCATGGAGGACTTCAACCTGTACCACGCCACCCGTATGTAGTCCTACAGACTTTATTTCTGCATCCATACTCCCAAGACGATGCAAGCTGCAGATGAGAGGTCCTTGAAGAGCTGGCAGGTGTTTAGTGATGATGTATGAGAGGCCCATCCATCACTCTGTCTGGTCTCCATAGTCAAACACACACTCAAGGGTTGGATCAGATATCCTTTAGACAATGTCGGGCACCAGGAAGGTTTCTCTCTTTGTGGCCAGGGAAGGGAGGGAAACTTAACAACAAAGTAGAGCGATTAACTCCTCCCTGTTTAAGTGAGTGTTTTTTTTTGGTTTTGTTTTTTTTAATTTGGTGCTCCCAAATATGTCAGAAAGTATTATACTAGTTATAGTAGTCTTTAAAGGAAACCAATCACAGCTACGTTGCAGTACTTTTACATTTCAGTCGACCAGAAATTCTTTAAAAGTTAATTAATCTACAATATTATCTTTCAAAAGGATATTTATCTAGTAACAAGTATTTTCTCTCTTTTTTTTATTCTTTTCAGAATGCCAGTCGTCTTTAGCCTTGCAGGTTCTCACAGCCCGCTGCCAGGGAAAGAAGAGCTGTCTGGTGAGAGCCTCCACCAGAGACTTTGGAGATCCATGTTACGCTGGCACCAGAAAGTACCTCAGTGTCATCTACACGTGTGGTGAGTTCCAATTCATGTCTTCTGTTGGCCTCACTTTCCTGCCACCAGGGGGTGATGTTCGCTAACTTTTCAGCTTTATTGACTCATGGGTTGTTTTCGCACTGTGTTTCAGAATTAGAGGCACTAAAGCAGTTTTCAGTTACCCTGAAGAAAATATAATCATAATCATTCTTAAAGAATGCACTTTTTTGATGTCTGTGGCAGTTTTTTTTTGTTTGTTTTTTTCTCTGAGAGAGAAGTAAGGATGGACTTCATCAGTCTATTTCTCACTCCCAACTTTTTGTTGGATGATGTTTTATCTGTGGATGAGGTAGACTGCTGGACCCCCCAGTTTATTCCTGAACTGTTAACCACAAGATTGAAGACATGCTCAAAAGTTCACACTCACATATGTGTCATCCAGATGCCTTATTCACCACGAATCAATCAATCAGTACTTTAATGTGGACTTAAATCTGCCAAAACCACAGACCCTGAGAGCCCAAATCAGACTGCTGCACTAAAGTTTGGCACGTCAGACTTGAATTTGCCCACAAAAGTACAGTTTTGCACCACTCAGGCATGTAGATTCATCTGTTGTGGAAGTGCATTTCCTGCTTTTCCGTTCTTGGTTTACTGTTTACTATCCCCGGTGTTCTAATGAGAGTCTGTGACATGAGGTTTTCAGGATGCCCCCTCCTTGCATCATTAACCTCTACTATCAGATAGTTTTCCAAAAATCAATCCATCCTTTTATCTCAGTGACAACCAGCCACTGCAGACAAAATTACACAGGCTGCTCAGTTGTGTTTATACAGTCATTTGACCTGAATCTCTGTCTGGCCTCCCTTATCTGTTTCCTGATAACAAAACAGACTATCCTAACAGCTTTGGTGCTGAGTTGGTTGGAAGATGTGCCAGAGTTTGCAGGATCTGAGAGATAGAGGAGAAAGAAGAAGCTTGTTGGATGGTGAAGGCGAAGGGGATACTCAGTGATATAGCTGGAGTTTAAAAGTAAATCATTATAGTTCCTGGAGAAATAAAATCTCTGGTTGCTTTAGTCACAAGGAAAGTGGTAATTGTGGGGGATTGGAGCACATCTTCTGTCAAAACCTTTTTAGATCCAGGCCAGTAAAATGCTGAACCGGATTCCTGGAAGTCTCAAAGTCTCTGCAGTGTCCACATTATGTTTCAAAATGAGAAATGCGGTCCGGACTCTATCGCTCCTTACTGCAGAGAGAAAATAAGTAACTGTTACCGAGGATTTTTAAGCATGCTGATTGTGCTTCTTGATGATAAATATATATCAAGACATGCAATTACTCACCTGAAAGTATCTAACCTCAGTAAATTTGGTATTTATCAGCATGCTTTAAAAACAGATTTGTTGATATCATCAACTTAAACCAAGTGGACCATATTATCTGTGCCACGTGCTGTCTGGGACTAAATTAGCTTGTGTAGTATTTTTACAGTAGTTATAGTTTCTGAGGCCAGTTGAGGTCTAGTACCCTGAATGTGAATGCATCCAGAAATGTTTGCTAGCGGCTAAATCTATTTCATAGGTCAAACTGAGCGAAGGATGTCGTGTCCCACTGCAAATAAGCCCCATAATGAGGTATGTGTAGTTTTAGAGATTTTTACTGCCTGCTATCAACTTAGTAATTAAAGGAGTATTTTATGAGTTGAGATGTATGTAAGTATTTGGCACAAGTACTTGCTTGATTCACGGCACAGACTTGTTGTCAGCCTCAACATGTATAAAGTCGCCAGCTGGCGAGCTCCAGCTCCTTCCTCACACAGCCCCAGGGATGGACTCACTTCTGAGGAGTAACAGAGGGGCAAATGACCTGGAACTTGCCATTAGTCACCCGACAGATTACACCCACTCCACACAGACAGGCTTCATTTACTTCATGTCCCGCAGGAAGAAATCCCTATGATTTGTTTGTCAAAAAAAATTGCTTCAAAATCAGAATGAATCCAGGACTTAATTTTCCTTCTGTTTTCTAAGATGAAGTGGAAAATACATTTGTAGTAATGTGTCGTGCATTGCAAAATATTCACAATTTATTCCTAATTTTGAGATGGGAATATTGTTTAAGAGAGTGTATCCTTGCAGCATATTCCTGTCTATACATTTTCTTTTATTTATCTTTATTTCATCAAATATCGAGAAAAAATCTTTTTGGCCTGAAAGTTGATGCAGGGGGGGTCAATACTGACAGTGTTTAAGATTTTGACATCTTTTCGCCAGACAAGAGGGTCAATGCTGCTGCGTAAAGTTAACATTTGCTAAATAATGTCAATGCAAACCAAAGTTTTTCAAATGCTAACACGCCTTTGAACTCATCGTTCAGCAGCACTGATGATGCATGTCACCGTGTTCTCAAATCAGAGTAAAAAACATTGTTGTCCTGAGTTTTATTCATATTCAGCTCAAAAGACTCAAGAATGAACTGATTCCATTTTTTATGACCTCACAATGAGATTGTCTGTGGCCATAATTTGAGCACAGTAATATTTCACACAGATGTCTAAAATCATAACATTGTTGTTTTCATAAGAAAACCAAGAAATAAAATGAAACATCAATTAACAACTTAACAATTCCATTGTATGTGTAAAAGGGATCTTAGTTATGTATCATCTCCTGGAACATACGTGTTCCCTGTAACTCCTTCTTTCTTTTCATTTGGCAAAGTTCCTCCATTTCTGAGTGAGTGAAAGCATCTGTATGGATGTAGTGCTAAAATACCCTGCAACAACACATGATTTATAGGCAACATTTCTAACCTGATTTTTTATTTTTTTTGGAAAGAAAAAAGATTTGAAAAATCCTCCTTGATCTCTTCCTTCCATGTCAGCTCCAGACTCGAGCCTTTCTGCCAATGAGCTCAGCTCCCTTTTCCTCCCCAGAGAAAATCTCTGACTTTGAATCAAGATGAGGGGGCCCCTCCTCCAAACTTCCCTCCCAGGATTTACATCTAGCGTGTTCATTGTGGCATGATGGATCTTTCCGAACTAACAGCACAGCTCTGTTGAACCAGCAAGCCCAGACTGTACAGTTCATAGCTAATTAAGAGAGGAGAGGTGGGAGGGGTGTCATAGGAAGACTAATGAACTGTTGTAATTGCTGAGCAGGAAATTGATTAATTGTGGCATTTAGCTGGTTACCATCTGACCTGGGGCTGTAGATGGGGACTTTTTGAAACATGCTACCTAATCTTTGGGTTAAGACAGTTATATTTGTTTTCAGAAAACTATGTGCTACAGGTAATTCAGAGAAAATCCTACACCATAACTAATAAACCTTTTCTAAAAATCAAATGAGAGTATTTGACAGAAAGGTCTTACCTTATGGTTGAGCAGCCTTTGTGGGCCATTTGCTCTTATAATATAATTTTCATCTGCTGCTCCACATTACTTTGAGTCCTTTTCATTCAAGTTCAGATATAAAGCAAATTTTTATTTTTGCGTGGTTCATGTTTTATTTTATTCTGTAGAACTGCAATAGATCAAAGCTTTAAATTTTCCTCTTCAAAATACTGTATGCTTGCAGTATTGGATAATACATGTACATTGAATAATTATTGCATTGATTTCCCTTTGGGTTTAATGATGAATAAAGTATTTTTGGATTGAATTGAATTAAACTGAAATAATACAAAGACAGCAGGGATGAATCCTTAAGTTGCTAAAAGAAGTTTTAATGTGTTGAAATCTGCAGGAATATTATCTTTCTTCTCAAATGACTTGTTATCTTTGTGATAACAAGTGAAAAATATTGTTTCTTTGCCTTTTAAATGGCAATATATTTTGTATGAAATTGCAAACTGGAAGTCTAAAGGCTACCAACCAACAGCTGACACCAGCACAGTGAATAATCTTTTTCTTTTTGGTACTTCTACTCAACATCTGGACAACATGCATTTTAAATGCATTAAGCTTAATTAAAATGTGCATAATGTGAATAACACATATCAACATTAGCTCTTGATTATCATAAATATGTTGTAATTCTTGTTTTATCGTCAGACATTTTCAAATAAATAAAATAAACAAGTTAAATAGAAAATAGAGTTAGTACAGTTTCCTTTATTAATGAAATCTGATATTAATCAGATATACTGTACGTCCAGAAAAGCCTGAAAGGCTTCCCCTGTTCTTTAGGACTGAAAGAAAAGTTATAAAGTTGCCTTCTGTTCAAGTCTGTAATGACTGAGAATCTACACCAACACATACAAACATAAAAGCAATTTTCATTTGCTGCTTATCTGTTCCTTTATCTTCTTTTCTGTGTTGCTGAATGGATGGAATCTCAGACTTATGGTCACTGTGTTACACTGCTGCTGTTTTTAAAGGACATGGCACCAGGAATGGAGGCTGTGATTGTCTACATATGGCTGAGCAGAGCTGATTTATATGTAACAAGGGAAAGGGGGAAGATAAAGATGTAATTCAGAAGCTTGAGGGTTTGAATTGTTCCCATTGGTTAAACAAACGCACGAGCAAAGTTCATGTATATCTCCAGCTGCAATACTTGCACAGATTTGTGTCAGAAGAGCAGACTGTGGGAGAATGTTTGTTTTGGCTCAGTTGTGTGGAGCTGCTGTCCAACCAGGGAGGCGGTATCTGCTTAGAGCCATTATTTCTACATACAGCTTATTGCTTATAGCTATATGAGTGGTACCATCATGGACATGTACTCAGTACTACTTTATATTGACTGAAGCAAATGCTTTGTCTGATGCACGCAATTTGTGATACACATGCGATTGGATGCACATGTGTCACACAGAGGTGCATTTTCAGTTCTTAATCTCTAAACCACAGCCTAGTTAGTTTTCTAGTGATTTTTGGTCTTTGCTGGAAATAAATCTGTAGTAGAATTACCACACATGTCAAAACTGCCATTCGCAGAGAAACAAGCTTACTTTGAATCTCTACTTGGTCCAAACTCTTTCATCATCCATCCATCCATTATCTATACCCGCTATTTCCTATGCAGGGTGACGGGTGTCTGCTGGAGCCTATCCCAGCTCTCTCTGGGCGATAAGCCGGAGTTCACCCTGGACAGGTCGCCAGTCCATCGCAGTCTTTCCTCATTATTACTGAAAATTCTTTGTGTTGAACTGTTGAATCACCAACCTTCCTTGCCAAAAACATTATGTAGTGGAAATGTGGCTCTTCAAACATTAGGAAAATTAAAAAATGATATCAAGAAGTATCTTTAAAAAGATACATTAGACATGTTAATTCCAACATATACTACAAAGCAACAAAGGTCAATTGTGATAATAATTATTGTGCTTTAATATCCCTGTTTTCTTTTTTAATTTGTAAGAATGATTCAATGGTTTGAAGCACCATTGAATGAAAAAAGGTTGGAGAGGACAAACATTGGTGTTCTACCTTATGAGATGTAGGACCAGTGAGGCTTGTACTGTTTCTCCTGCTCTTTAGGGACCAGCTTCCACTCTCTCCTCAGTCTTTTTCCTTCCTTCATCTTTCTCTTCTTTAAGGACTTGTTTCAAAAAACGTTAACGGAACATGATGCAGCCACAAATTTACCCTGCTGTTATCATTATTAGACTTTATAACATTTTAATGACCCCAGGTTACATCCCAATACCTCCGTGCACCAACAGCCAAACCGCAAAACAGGCAATCGCAGCACCGCTGGATTAAATGGCCAAGATGTTTGACAGCACCCTAAGGGACACCGCAGCTGTGCAAGCCGGCAGCGGTGATCTGCGATTCTAGCTTTACAGCAATGGATAAATCTGGACTGCCAGGCAACTTTAAAGCCTGGATTTACCAACATGGCATCTTGCCACAACTCCTCTGGCCACTGCTGCTTTACGAGATTGCGCTGACTACTGTCGAGGGGTTTGAGAGGATCATAAGTCACCACCTGCGTAGATGGTTGGGGCTGCCTCGAAGCCTAAGGAGCATTGCAATCTGGATGCGAGAACAAGCTGCAACTTCCTTTCAGCAGTTTGACAGAGGAGTTCATGGTCACCCGGGCCAGGGAGGTGCTGCTGTATCGCTGGGGAACAGGGAGCGTGGACATGATGGGACCAGACATTGGACCAAAAAAAAACACTTGGGCAGAACTTTGGAAGGCTTTAGATTCCTGATCAGGTCAGTTTACGACACCCTCCCCTGCCCATCCAACCTGTTTCACTGGGGCCTAGCAGAAACTCCAGCTTGTCCAGTGTGCCAGAGAAGGGTGTCTCTGGAGCATATCATGAACTGTTGTCCAAAAGCCTTGGAGAGGGGTGCTATCACTAGCAGCACGACTAAGTGTTTAAGGCTATAGCTGAGGTTATCACCACAGGGATGGCTCACAACAGGCAGCAACATCCAACAAGGTAACATCTGAGCCTTTTTGAAGCTGGGGGGAAGCCACAGTAGTGCCCAAGACCACCAGCTGAAAGTCGACCTTGGGAGGCAGCTCAGATTTCCAAACGCTGTTGCACTGACCACACTCAGGCCAGACATGGTCCTGGTGTCAGAAGCAAGAAGAAAAGTGGTCCTGTTGGAGTTGACTGTCCCCTGGGAAGAGCGCATGGAGGAGGCTTTTGAGAGGTTGAGAGAAAAGTATGAGGGACTGGTAGGGGAATCTTGAAGCAGGGGTTGGAAGACTCGATGCTACCCCATTGAGGTGGGTTGCAGAGGCTTTGTAGGCCAGTCTCTCAATTAGGTATTGAAGCACTTGGGTTTGGGAGAGCTGCAGACTACAAGAGCCATCAGGAGCTTCACAGATGCTGCAGAAAAGGCATTCAGATGGCTGTGGATCAAGCAGGGTGATCCATGAGTAACACCTGCTACTTGCTGGGGACTGATCACCCTTGGCTGGGTGACCTGGGTGAGGGTGTCTAATGTTGAAAGACCTAAAACACCCGATGACCCCAGGTTACATCACAGATGATGTGCTCAAGTTCCCTCAAAAGATGTATGTAAGTACCTAATATTGAACTTGTTGAGCTGAAGGAATTGAAGAATTATCTTGAAGAACATTGTTTTTTGTGGAATGGACTGGAAGATGTGTATTTAACTCATACTAGCAGCATTTTATTAAACAGTGTCCATAACTGCCCTTCAAAACCTAAATACATTGGTTAGTTTATCTGGATGAAACAAAACATAAAGTTGAAGAAAGATCTGTTTAATAAAAATGAGTCTTTTATCCAGTTTGATGAATGTACGGACGAGTAGAAAGATTAAAGAGATCATTCTCAGTTCTTTTTCAGTCGCGTCACACAAACCTGACCCCGCAGAAGAGCCATGATAACAGCTGGCACTCTCAGGAATACTCCTGAGAGAAAATAAAGCGCACGACCCAGGCTGACCTGTGTGGGTGTGAGTGGTCTGTTTCCATCATGGTGGTTGTTGTGGGTTTAGCCTGTGCCCATAAAAGGCATTGATTTTGACTGGTATAACATCATCTTTGCTTGGCCACCTTGTCTTTTCAACACACCTCCCCACAAGTCCACAAAGGTTCAGTGAAGTAAGTGATGACTGTAAAAGATAATGAGGAAAAGCATGAGTAACATGCAGAGAGCTTTTGTGATTTGCTGATTTGTGTGATTTGTGCTTTGCCAGCATGTTCAGTCAGCTGATGTCTGCTGTGCACCATGTCTCATCTACTTACGCTATCTGAAATCTGCTGGCTCTGTAGCGCAAACAAGAAACATAAAAGGTGAAAAGACACCTTATTAAGTTCTTCTTCCTCATGTGAATGCAAATACACCAAGTAATATAACTTCTTTTTTAACAGACCTTTGTTGCTTTGTCATAAAGGTTGGGTAAAAGATTTTTTTATCTGAAACATTTTTTTTTTTTTGTTACACTACCTGAAGACTTGAAGAATGCTCTAAGCTAAAAAAATTAATCTCCTGTGGAAGCAACATGGCTCTAAAAAACACCCAAGCAAAGGTGATCCAAGCAAAGCCTTTTTGTGTGCTCAGGCACTTTGGAGGTTAAAGGAAAGGAGTTGTACATTCTGTAATGGGTGGAACATTGATCAACTAAACATATTGTCAGTCATTCATATAAAATGGTGTTGGTGTCTTTCAACTCACGTGCTACAAATGCTGCACATCTAGAAGACACAAACACACATGCTAAACACAGAGCAGACATTTATCCAGGCTAGCTTTGGCACTTGTACTTCAGTAACAGCACTCAGAAGTGTCATATGGCCCTGACGAAGCCTAAAGGTTGGTAACCGGGGTCGAACCTTGGGCTTGGCATGTGTTGTGTGGAATAGCTACAGTCCAGATTTTTCAAGCTGGTTTTGAAATGGCTTGTGGCGGATGTTGTAAGGGCCATGCGTGGTAGAAATGTAAGTTTTGTGGCTGAGTTTAGACAGCCACACCCTGAATTAACACCGTCCATCAAGGCCAAATGTGGGCCAAAGAAACCTACAGATGTGGGCCAAGTTTGGGCCAAACATTCTTTGCTTTCTGGAAATCTACACTGCAAACCTTTTCCTTTCATTTTTAGTTATTGAGAGTAAGAGTTTCAGGTTTGATATAAGAAAGAGAAAAACTAAATAAACTTTTTAAACTAATTTTATTTTCTAAATTTATCTCTTTTATCCAGTTCTGCTGTTTCATCCTCCCTCTGTCTCTCCTGCTGTTTGCTGTGATTCTCAATGACCTTATTTGCTGTCTCCATGGCGACATATGGCAACATATTAACTTTTAAAAAAGAAGAAAGTAGCAAAGCGGAAACTGGACTCTGAGCCAAACAGTCGCTTTGATTCCTTTACTTACAGATGGCTTAGTAAACACAGAGGGCGAGAAACAACAAGATACAGATGGATAACACAGGTGACCTGATAAGCATGATGGGATTAAAGCGACTCAGCTGAACATAACCTTTGAGCTAATCAAATGGCTTGTAACTGTGTTTTTAAAGGAGCATTTTATCATCTGCTTACCAGAACTCAAGATAAATCCATTGGTTGTGCAAAATAAATTAATTAGATTTAATAACATCCAACTTTAGTGCTACATACACATAAGATAATAAATTCTAAAAGTCAAGCTTTTGTACTAAAAGTGCGATTTATTAATTACAAATTTATTTGTTTTACCTTTTGACATTATCATTATTACTTCTAATCTGATGAAGACTTAAGCTCAAGTCCCACAGGAACGGCTGTGGAACAGCGGGGCCACGCCAACCACTTTAAATCACAGCCGTTCAAGTCAATGAGAGTAAATGTCACGTGATCTCAAGACCTTCAGGTGCACGTGTAACTGCATCGTAATCCAGCCAAGCACACTGCTCCGAGTAACTGCCTGTGGGACTTGAGGTCACGCCGAAGCCGCTTCAAAACCGGACTCTGTGGGACTCAAATCATGTGTAACATATAAATAATCCAAAACTGTTTTTTTTTTAAGATATGACATTAATCATTTCATTTCCAGTTTAAATCCTACAGTTTCCAGAGATTATCACTTGTGGTTACACATCTGTCTTGCTATTTAATCTCCATCATGCAGGCAGTCCCATGACTTTGTGGATAATCAGTGTCCATCTTTCCTCGGATTTGTCTTAACTCACTAGTAGTTGCTTTGTTTGATACCTGCCAGCTTTGTGGTGCTTTTAATGAGGATACAGACTGTGTTAACAATTGTGTGCGTGGGAACTGGTGTCAGAGAGCCTGTCCAATGAACTTCCTAAGGTCTGTTTTTCTGCAGCTGCTAGTGAAAGCCACTTATGTGCAAGTAAGCTCTTTGCAGAATGAAGGAATGTTCTACGTTCAGCCTGTTTGTCTTCTTTAGAAATGTAGGATAACGGAAGCCTGCTGTCAAGTTAACTTTTGTATGGCTGTATGTGTGCACGGACATAAAAAACAAATACGTTACACAGCGTGTCTACAAAATGAGCGCACAAACATTGCACACACAGTACGAACATCTCCCCCATGCTGTGGTTTTTGCTTGGACTGTTTTCCCAAATGACTAGCTGCTTCTTTGTTGATCTGAAAACTTCAAATAAGCAGAGCGCTGGACAAGAACTTGCTGCCAAACTCTGTTGGCTTCACAAACTGCGTACACTGCTGTTTGTGTGTGTGTTTGTTTGTTTTTTTTGTTTTATTTTTCACTCTGTGCTCATGTTTAAAAGCCTTCGCTGTGCTCTCTGTCAGTGATCCATCGTTCTTGTTTTCGTTTGTTACATCAAGAGTGTTGAATCAGATGGAGGAGGCAGACTAATGCTTTCCAGTTTGTGGCTGGTTTCAGTTTTCTTCCTGTGGTGGATGAAGACAGAGGGGGAGAGAATATGAGGGAGCAGGCAGAATTTATGTGTGCGTGCAGGGGTACTCTGGGAGGTGGGGGAGTGGCAGGGGGCGGGGGTGGGTGGTACGGTTAGAGAAACTCAAACTGGAATTATACTTCTGCAAGGGTGTCCAAAGCATCTCCTGCAATGAAAATCTAGTTTTAACCTTGTTAATATGTTCACATGTGCTCCAAGACATAAAAACAATCCATGGCTGAGCGTTTCTGCATCTAAACTACAGCTCACTCAAAGATTATAGATTATAAAAAGTCATAAATCAAAAGAAAGAATATGTAATGTGTAATAGTATGAACTTTTTTATTATTTAAAGAACATATATTGTTTAACTAGCACTTGAAGTATAGAAAATAAATGTGTTTGAGCTTTAGCAGAGTTGGGTGCACATGATGATAGACACAAATGGTGATGTTTGCTAATGAGCTTGCACCGTGCTGTCAAAGCGAACAACTTACAAAAGCGGTCAAATTTTATTGGAGTTAAAAAGTTAAAAGTACAGCGAGTGATTTCTGGATCTATTGATATTTTCACAAACGTTGCGCAACCTACCTTTAATCCTAATAAATTATAGTCCATATTTTCCATTCAGCCTTTTACTTATTGGGCTTTATTAAGCTTGCTATAATGCAATATCAGGAAGGAAAAAGAAAAAAAAATCCTCTATGCTCATTCCTTCAGTGAGTTTACTTGCAGTTACTAATATGGCAAGTAAAACTAGCACCAACAATGTTGCAGCCACAAGCAGCTGCTGCTTCCTGGGTACTGCTACTAGCTGCTAGCTACCAGCTACTAGATCATGTTAAGTACTTCAATACTTATTAAGCAATGTGTCATCCCTGTAGGTTGTAGTTTATGAATTATTAAATTTACATCACTTCAACAAAATTCTGAAAAAAATCTGAACAGCTCATGGAATGACGTTTTCATAAACTTCGTGACTTCAATCAGTTTTTCCAACAATTTTTTACCAAAGGTATGGAAGAGGAATATTGAGTGAAAACTGATTTTGATAAGGATAATGAAGGAAGGAAATGCTTTAAGCCCTTTTTAGACCTCAAGTTTGGATAAATCGAATGGATTTTTATCTGTATAATGGATTCAATTAACTTGGTTCAGGTTTAATATAAGGTACTTTGATTTTTACTATTCTTCTGCCCTCCTTCTGTGGTGCTCCCTTCTCTCACTGTCCAAAGTTTCTCCCACCAGATAAAAATAGATATAGTTACATTATGATTGTTCTCTCTTCATACAATCTAAAAGAAAAAAAACCCACTTTTTTGGATTTCAGTTTTACTCTGCTGGGTGAAAGACTGTTGCTTTTTATTCTTCCTCAACTAGCCAAAGGCTACTATCTGAAGTATTTTCTACAGCTTGAAAACAGCAAAAGAGGTTTAGCAATCATGTTTCATCTCACACAATTTGTATAAAAATATGTAAATATACATTTGTCAGTTTAACCTTATATTCTACCTACAGCTTTAAAGTAAATTTTAGAAAGCTTTAGTTTAAAAGTTATAAATAAGTGCAAAAATGATTGTAAATGCCTCATTGATAAAACAGCACAGCACCTGTCAAGAAGACAGAAGAAGAAGAAGACAAAAAGTAAATGTCATATTATTCTGATACCGCGGCACAATCAGGGCAGACAAATCTGACTGCTAATAAATATATATTGTATCATGAATCTGTGGTCTTAGTATCCAGCTCTAGTTTTGGAGCGTTTCCATGCAGCCTGCAGCAGCATCCTCAAACTCATTCATATCTTTCCCAGATTTCAAAATTCAGTTGAATTAAAATTTCCAATCATTTCCAGGAGCTGAGCTCTGACATTTCTCATGGTCTTCTATCTCCCTCTGCCTCATTCTCATTCACATCCCCCTCCTCGTCGTCCTCTCTTGCTCCCTCCCCTTTGTACTTCTCTTTGACTGCTCACTCACACAGCGGTGGAGGTGGACACCACACATGTCCCACTTCTCTCTCTGTCCCTCCCTCGCTGCCTTATTCTCTCTGGCGCTCTCCCTCGCTGTCACATTCCAGTTGCCTAAAGCCGGGTTTAACTTTCACTCTCAATGAGAGTAGGAAGGACGGCAGAGCAAAAAAGACAAGAAGCCTTCTTATCTGAGAAGAAGAAGGAAAGAAGGAAAAGGAAATTCTCTCTATGCCCCATTTGGCTTAAAAAGGGGGAGTCACTTTAAAGGAGCATACCTTCTTAAAGGGTCTATTCTTTTTTTAGCCCCCCCCCTGCCTCCTTGTGTTCTTTTTTTTGGCCACGTACACTCATGCTGGTCAGACCCACGCTGGACTATTCACGTGAACTCTTGTTTTTACGGCAAAGCCAGTTCCGGCTCTCCTGGCGGGACAGAGAGGCTGAAGAGGAGGAGGAGGAGTAAGATCAGAGGGGTTAGTGTTTGACAAGGCAGACAGCCACACACGCACACTCAAGGAGAAGGTTAATTCTTGGACCCTGGAGGATTTTCTGTTCAGCAATGTGTGTGTAAGTGTCTTCTCGCCTTCTGTCTGAACACGCTGGTGAATTTCTTTGCTCGCTGCTTCTGCCTGCTCTTTTAGAAGTACCACTTCTCTGATGTTCTCCAAACTGACAGATGTTGAACTTCAAACATTTTAAAGTGGTTTTTTTTTTTTTACATACCTGTCCTATGAAATGAGAGTTTGGCTAACTTCAACTAACTCACTTTGTCATCCTCAGGAATTTAATGAGAGATATGACGTGTCTAAGAGGATAAATGGTTTTAAAATTTGTGTGTGTGTTAATTGCTTGGATGTGTGGTTATAACTTACTATTTTTGTGAAGCAAAGTGTTCAGGGAGACTTGACTCACATCAGCGGGCTGTTGGTCTTTCATGTTGACAGGAACGGGAAACTTGGAAACAACCATGCAAGGTCACTTAGATACAGAAAACACAGACGTGAACATGACTAACGTGATTCCTGACGGTGCCTCAGTCAGTTCTGGTGCTTTAATAGCAGCGGTAAGCTCCTTTGTGTGTGTTTTGCTACATGTTGACCGTACCTGGTCAGCGGATTTTCCTAATGAAGGGGCTCTTTTTGCAGGAGCTCGACTCTGCTGTAATCAACCGCAGGGTGTATAATACAGTAAAAAGCAACAGAGGCGGCGAGTTGTTCTCAGGCAGCAAACAGTAACTGCTGAGTAAGAGCGCTGAGCTCCCTGAAAATGAGCCACTTTAACTCCAAAACTGTGCAACACTGCTTCCCTTTAAAAGCAAAACAATGTTAGAGCTCCAGTCAGCATTTTTTGTTTGTTTGTTTTCACTGATTAACAGATCATGTGATTTATTCATTTATCTATCCAAACATCTATGAATCAGTCATTTAGTTTACAAAATGTTAAATAAAGGATGGTGAAGTGCCAGCTGCAGTTCCCCACAGTCTCGGGAGGCCTAATCCAATCTGCTGGTTTGACTGACAAACAGGCTGAAATTTTGTCTGACAGAAAATGAAATTAAGGGTGAAAACCAGCAGATCTTAACATTTGTAAAGCTGATCCCAGCAAATGTCAGAATTCCAGAGTAACTGCTTGTAGAGATTTGCTCTTTTTTCTGTTGATATTAACTTAAAATGAAGAATTTTACCATTCATCATTTACATCTCTAGTGGAGTATTCTCTGGATACGACTATACAGTGTATTGTTTACACATAATCACACCTCTAATGATATATTCATCATTGGTAGATGACATGTTGTCAGGTTTTGCTTTATGTTTGTTTGGATTATCTCGAATAAAAACAAAGATTTAGCACCTCAGACCTGAACATTTGATCTACAAGTTCACTGTATAATTTCTGGTCGCAAATGCAGCCGTTACTTCCAGCATTACAAATCTCTCAGACAGACTTTAGATTTCTGAGGACAGACAATGGTGCAGTCAGATCCAAAACTCCAAAATGGCAAAATTGTTTAGATGGCTTCCAAATAATGTGTGTGTGTGAGGGTTTTGCTGCATGTTGCAAGCATGTGCATGCTGTTGCTGAACTGTGCTAGAGCTATAGTACACAGTCCGACAGCATATGCAACTCTGTCAGTGCATGCATGCATCTACACCTACCTTCTCTGCAGGCCAGGTTTCCATCTAATTGACGCGCCGCTGCTCCCCCTTGACGCAAGTCTGCAGTGCAGGCTCTGTCCCTCCTGAGCCACAAGGGACTCTTTGTTTGTAATTTATGAATTAGTGTGTGGTTTGTGTTAGGAGGAGAGGGGGGCTGGCCAGAGCTTGACAGCACAGGAACAAGACTTAGCAGCTCACATTTTGAAGTTGGCTCCATTTGTTATTCCATATTAGAACTTTCAATATCATTTGTGGAGGGAGAGAATGAGATGAGAGCAGAAATGATTAACAGGTGAAATGAATGGACCTCTGTCTCTCTGTTTTTCTTTCTCTGCCTTTTGCACTTCTTCTCCCCCGTGACATCATGTTTGATGGTGCTTTGATAATCTGTGTAAATCTGTGTCCGGCCCTTAGATAAGGATGACGATGAAGAAAAGGGGAGAAAAAAAAGAAGCTTTTTCTTCTTCTCAAGAACGTCATACAGCTTCATAGCCCTCCTTGCATGGTGTGCCCCTTCCTCCACCCATTTGCTTCCTTTTGCTCTTTTTCATCAAGTGGTTTCATTTACTTTGTCTAGTCTGAGTGGAACCTGGCACTGTACTAAGCTTTGGCCTGGTTCTCTCACAGAAAAGCAAAGCCCTTTCCGACCCCCCTCTTTCTTCCCTGCCCTTGATTTGATTTTTATCCTTCTCTTCTGTTTTCTCTGTTTTTGAAACTCAGCATGCATTCCTAATGGCTTCAGCTCTCCTAGAGAGGTGTTTTCTTTTTCCTTCCTTCCTGGAATGACTAACCTCTCTTCCACACTTCACTCCTCATTTCCAGAATAACTCTTTCTTTAAGAAAATATTTCAAAGTGGTAAGTAGAAAGGGTGACTTCTCCATTAGCCGAAGTAGATGTATACCCCCAAGACAGAAAGAAAAAACACCAACATGCAGCTGCTTGTGCGGCATGCAGGGGTTCTTGTTGGTCCCCATATGTGACCCTATAGCCCCCATTATGAGAAATTCTTATGGTTTTATCTGTATAGCCTTGGCCCACCTTCCCTCCTCTGTTTTGCCACATTTATTGTCAGCCATGACTTGACCCCTAATGTTCATTCCTCCACTCTACTCCTCAAGCATAGCTGTAGGAAACTTCACTGTCAGTATTATACATCACAATCCTGTTAAAAAAAAAAAAAAGAAAAGAAAAGAAAAGCTGTTGGGAAGACAGTTCATCTAAAAGTACTTAGCCTTTCCTTTCCTCTTGGGCCAGTTCTTTGTGCCTTTACAAGAATGGTAATTTTAATGGACTTCTTCACTTTGCCGCAAGGACCAAAGTTTATCTCTCCTCTGATGTTTGTGCTTTGGCCTGGATGATGGAGGGAATTTATGCTCTTTACAGCTTTGCAGAATGTTATATCTCCATGTAAGAATGAGGGTGAACAGAAAGCTCCAAACACACATGCATATTTGTTCGTTCAGTTTCCTGCTGCTGTTGAAGATGGGCACTGAAAGTACTGCATAAGTCAAGGTGCAGTCGATAAACTAACCTAAAGGTGCATTTAATCTAAGAACTTTTATTCTCATTCATTAGATTAGACCCTCTTTAAACTTGATTTTAAGGCTTTGCTGTGCAGAATGATGGATTTGCATTGCTTAAGCCCCTAAAAGATGTTTTCACATTTAACCAAAGCTTCTTTTTGTTCAACCACATATAATAACTTTACATTTATAACAAGCACATCAAGTAAACAGATGTTGGGAAAAATAACAGTTGTCCAGTAAATATGTGTTTCCTGTTCATGTTGGGGCCTTGAAAATGTTTGCACATGACAAATACAACAGAGGATGTCTTGAAAAGCTTTATTCAGTGAGGTTTACGCCTTATTAGTTACCCTTTAGCAAAATTCAGTTCCTCTCCAAGGTACCTTGGAGTGTGAAGGACACAGCACTTATGAGGAAGTGTGAGTGCGTTGGCCATGGAAGGGCCCAAGTAGTCCAGTTAATTAATCTAGAGCATTACATCATGCGGGAAGCAGAAACAAACATACTGCCAAAGGTGTCCATGTTTGCTCACTTTCCTGTGTAGCCAGGTTTGTTGCCTGGACACTGGTCAGCTGGTTTGTGCCAGTAACTGTGAATGTTTCATCCTGCACACAGTAAAAGATGAATGTTGTTTCTCATTGCAGTACGGTGACTATTAAGCATTATGACTCCGTCCGTCTTTAAGCTTGAAACTCCCAACCATTTGGGTTAAACTGATGATGCCACATGCATTTCAAAAATAACAATAAGACCAAGAATGTGTAGGGTGCTGCATCAAACACCATGCAGTCCAAAGGCACTCTTCATGCACAAACCTGAGTGTAAACAAAAACAAAGTGAACTGAGCAGCCAAGGACAGTTGGTGTGCAGTAAATCCCTCTTTTAGGTACTGACTTACGTTGAGTCGTGTGTTGAACTTAAGTTAAGTTAGCAATGCTGAAGTCAACGTCATTTAGCAGTATTCCATCACATCTCCATTTGATAAGCCTCACTCCATTGTTGGTCCAGTACTCTGTGTTTTATAGGAGGTTTTGAAAAACAGCATCTTATTTGGGAATCATTTAACCGGCTATTTTTTTGATTAAAAATAAATACATAAATACATTGACAAAGCATAAAGCAAAGTACTGGCTGGCTAAATTCTCTTCAAATTTAAGTGAACTGTATGTGCTGATAAGTTACTATTTATAGAAAATGTAAAAATCAAAATAGGGACAGTAAATGCAATATGATGGGAATCTGGAAAGACGATGGATGATTCCCAAATAAGATGCTGTTT
>JBAMYA010077531.1:0-23956 GCA_037176975.1 Arrhamphus sclerolepis | reverse complement strand
ATCCGGAACATGAAAAAAGTCAGGGGTTATCATCTTTTTCAACTCTGTGAGGTAACAAATGAAGATACAGACATGCAACTAACACCAAATTGTAGCTGAAACTGCTGAAAAAGAAGTATGTTAACAGATTTGACGTATCCTCAATAGTTATGGAACCAGATCCAGAAGAAAACCTCCATTACGAAAATGTTGATTTTCACCAATAACAATTAAACTAATGATGATATCAATGCATTTCCAGTTGCTAAGTATGTTTACATGGTCAAGGAATCCAATATAATAAAACAAATGTAGGAGTAACACTTTTGGGTGTAAGTCACAATGTGTGGAGGACCTGTGCTGCTTGGTGGAGGTCTGCGCTCTCTGAGTGCTTCTCTAGTTCTTATTTTAATCATTCTAATAAGAAAACATGGCTTATTATCCTGTTAACTCTGCTATAAGACTGCTGCGACTGGTTCTGGGTTGGTGCAGAAGGGTTGAAGCTACACAGCAGCCTGGACTGCCTCTAACTCACTGGCTTCTAGCTCTTGCAGAAGCAGCCAGGTCCTCCAGTGACCTCCATGCTAAAACATTTTAGGACCTTTCCGACGGCCCTGGCCCTTGCTCGATCATCTAAGCTGCTAGCCTCAATCAACCTGCAAGCAATCAGGAGTGAGCAAGCCATCCTAGACCAGCAGCCTGTGACCGGTTCGTCTATGGGACCAGTCAGCCTTGCAATCGAGCGGCTGTCTTGCCTAGTGGCACAAGTGGTGGCCATTTCCTGGTAACAGAGAGACCACTATTCCTGGTTTCAGTTCCCGAAGCAATCGTTTTGTTTCCATAACATGTTAAATAGCAATATACGGACAGAATTGATCAGAATAAATATGAGGTAATGACTGTATTTGGGAAAATAACCACAATACAAGTGCAGTGTGTGAAGTACAGGCACAGAGAGGGACGCGAGCAGATACAATCATAACTGCATTCATTTAATTACATCAGTCTGGTGGCTTGTTTTGTGTTTTTGTTTGAATTGCCTCTGTGGCTGTTTGACTTCCCATTATTAATACACTGATTAACAGATTAAAGGGACTCAAAAACACTGAATGCCCTTGGTGATGAATCAAAGGACTGCCTGGAGATGAACAGCTTGTTAACTAGGATGATTGCTGCACTGCTTCTGTGTTATTACCCAAAGGAAAGAAAAAGAGTTCAGCTAAATTTAAATGTCAGCTTGTAAAAACACTAACAATGGAAAAGTTAACATGACTGCATTCACAGATAGTGTTACCATGGTTACTTCTTTATGTCACCACATAACCCTCGCATCAATCTCCTGGTGGTGTAAGAGGAAAAGCTGGATGTATTTACACTCTGGAGATGATAAAAGTAAAACAATTCCTGGCAATCCATCCTCTTAAGATGTTGTAAGCGGGTCCAGATCGATGTCTTCCAGAGGTTCATGATGCTAGCGTGGCTATAAATGGAGACATCAGTCTAAATGGAGGGTACAGCCCACGGATGGATGCTCCAGTGTTTGGCTGCCTGAAGTGACAGAAGTTTGGCAGTGTCTCGTATCCCATGCAAGTGTGACCAAAGCCCCTTAGAGAAGGTCAGTTCAGTGAAAGATGGAGCCAAGATAATTGGGGGAAGATGAAAAAGCAGAGATTTAGAAATGGAGATTCTGCTCCAGAAACATGGTAATGCCTCGAGTGCATATCATTATGGGCTTGTGGAGCTGTCCCCTCCCTCATCATTCATTCATTTTTTCTGCCCTGATGAGCTGATGTGAGTGCAGATAGAAACGAGCGCTTCAAAACAGCTTCTGAAACTTCAACCACGATGCAATTTGTTACGTAAGTATTTGTTAAAAGAAATCTCACGGCATAAACAGTTCCTTTGTGTTGGAGAACAACCAAAAAGACAGCTTAGTTTATATGGTACCAGTTAAAACCTGACTGCATTTGAGTTGCAGAGAATGGACGGAAACTGAGTGACAGAAACATGCAACAATACCTGTGTTCTTTTGAGGGGAGCACTGATGCAATAAAGAGTCTTCAGGATAAGCTTAAAAGTCAATGGACAAGAATCTGTAAGGATTCCTTCAAAACATCACTCCTCCACTGCCGTGTTTAACAATGGGAACGAAGAGTTCCTGCTGAAATGCTGCATGTGGTTTCCACCAAAAATGCTGAGTTTTGAGGCAACACAAATCCCCTTTGGCCACATTTGTCCATCGGACATTGTTCCACAAGCCAGTTTCTTCAGATGGAGGTTTGTGAATCAATCATGCCTCCGTGTTCAATACAAACTGTGCTTGTTCAGTCTTTTTCTGATTGTGCTGTCATGGACGTTTAACATTAACATGCTCAGTGGGGCCTGGAGCACTGAAGCAGGGTTTATGCTTCTGTGTCAAACCTCTCCAGAAACGTTACTACATGCCATGCGGAAGCAGACCACAACAAATGTAATTGGTCTTTTTATTTCCTTTTTTTTTTTTTTTTTTAATTTCCTGTCACTAGTACTCCTTTGTTGTTTTCAAGCCGGGGATAGATTGCTGCTATGACTGTTGCTCGACATTTTTCAGCTCCAGCTCACACAAGATGTGCTTTATTTGTTTTGTTGCGATGTCTTGAGCTACGTAAAGGAAGTGAAGAATAGCTACAGCACTGCAGCAAAGAAGCCGCGCTTCAATTATCCCTGACTCGCTCGTAGTCATGGAAGCATCGGAAGCGTTGCTGAAATAAATTGGGATATGTGTAGCTTCTGTCAAAAGTTGGGGAATTTTCAACTTTTCAGCCAATTAAATCATACATGGGGCAGGACTATATTTTAAACCAGGCGGCTTACTTGTGTAGAAAGTAAGAATTTTGTAGAGCGTTGTCACAACACCTCTGCATGAGCCCTGGTTACCAAGCAACACAAATGACAACAGATAAAGGTCCTCAAAATCATTATAGTTTGGACAAAGTTTTATAACCCTTTCCATACTGATGTGCAGTAGAAATTGCTTATGTTTTTCTCTTTTGGCATTATGTTAACAAACTCCTTAATGGTCCAGGCCAGCAAATTGCTGTTAGGGGTCTGCACACTTGCTGATGTTCATGTCAGAAGAGCTGATGAGCAGTTACACCTTTCTGCAACTCTTAAATCCTATGGAAGCAGTAAAGAGACACAGACGTCTTTTTTTTCTTTTTGACTTTATTTTTCTAAACAAATACAGTGAACAAAGCTATGTTCTTGTGTGTCTGAGGTTGTATTTGCGTGATAACTAAGACTACAGTTGGATGATTTTCATTATCTTTTTACACGCAAAACAGCATTGGCCGTAGAAATTTTTGGACAACTTTGTAATCTGAATGGTGCCAGAATTTTTACCGCCCATAAGAGTCAGTGCAAACTTCAACATGCGGAAGGAAGGAAGCGTGTGCAGTCGCTACCGTGAGATGGCGCATTTTGCTAATTGCTCTTTTTTCTGACAAGTCGTCAGTGTTTTGAGATGCATGAGGAGCTGTCTGAGTGCATTCAGGTCAGATTTAAGCTACTCATGTTTGAGCTCCACGAACGCTCTCGCACACACTCAAAGCCTCTTGGAGGGGGCTTTGTGGAGCATGTTTGAAGGAGGCACAGATGGTGCCCCCGATTCACACCCAGTTTGCCCCCTTAAAATGGGGTGAGCATGTGGCGGAGCTTTGTCCTCCAACCTGACATCCTACAAAGTGGTTCATCACCTGCTGGAATGACTGTGGGCTTCATCAGTTCTCCCGTGTCTCCATGGTGATTCATCACACCAACCGTTGCCTCTTGTGTGACCCGTTAGTTAAGATTTTCCCTCCATGTAGAACTGCTGATGTGTGTGTCAGATATTTCCAGCTTGACGGCACAGTTTAGTCAATAATGAGCATAGGTCGTCATTAATCTCCTCGTAAGTACCAGCATCAGATGGATAATGCCTTAATGCCTTAAAGTAGTGTCGAGATGACTCTATTATTCATTATGATACATCTGATGACCGCAGTCTTTAAGTCTTAGGCTGTGAAATTCTAATAAAGAAAATATTGGAGTGCTGCAGTGAAAAAAAACATAAAATTTCATTTTTAAAAGTCTGAATTGAAATAATCAGAGACGGCCTCTAGTTATGTGTGAGGATAGATAGATGTAGATAGTTGAAAAAGTTAGCATACACTGCATAAAATTACATCTTTTTTTTCTCAATGTTTAACATCAAATTGTAGTAAACTTTTCTTGTTTAATGTCTGTTAGAATTTCCAAAATTATTTCAATTTGCTAAATGCCAGAATAACTGGAGAGAGAATTTTTTTTTTTTAGAGAACTACTTTTTACATATATATATATATATATATATATATATATATATATGTATATATATAAAATTTCTCTTCAGGGATTATTGAGCATCGGTGATGATAACCTCCCTTTTACTGGGTGCTCTGGGGACTTTTAGAGCCTGAGATCTGACCAAGTTTGTCCGAGTAATCCTATTACTCTGACTGCTGCTCTGCCAGACTCCTGCATCAGCCAAAGTCGCACTCAGCATCTCTGCGTTTACGACGGCCCTCCTGCTAGCCTCTTTCTGCAGGATGCTGACTTGCTCCTGTGCTCTGCCTGATTTCTCAGTCTGCCTGCCATTTAGACACACATTTAGCCAATAGGAGTTTCATTCATACATTTTCTTTTAAACACCCGTCTTGACACCAGCACCAATACTTCTTTATCGTCATATTCTCTTGGCTAAGTCAGTGTAAACTGAAATGATCGTTGAGCCAATAAAGCACTCTGGTAATGATGCGCAACTGTTTGAAAGCTGTTTGAAAGCAGTGGCATGCTCAGCTGCTTTGGATCATAGCTGAGGGGTAGAATTATTAATCAGATCATTCCGTGTCCTCGTGTGAGAAGATACTTCAGTTACAACGCGTTGTTATGAGCGTTTTCTTTGATTTCATCTACATTTGCATCCTGAGTCACTGTTTCTGAGAAAAAAAACACGGATTCGGATGATGTTTGTCTGTGTGTAATGCTTTATGATCCCTCAGGGCTCTCTGCCACCTTCCACCAGTACACGCCCAGTTGATTCCTCTTTTATCAAACATGTTGAAGCCCATCTGAGCCGCTTTATCGAAAGCACAGGAAGAGTAATTAAGCGGTCTGACATCACTTTGTATGCGGGTTTTTCAAAAGTTGTGAAACAATGTAAATAACATCTTTTAAGTGCTCCCAAATCTCCCGTTTACCATTGAAAGCAAGTTTGGCATGCTCAGGTTGCTCCTTTGTAATGTCTCTGTGCCCCGTGTGACTAACCTTGAGGAAGTGCCGTTGGCGCTCTGGGACTGGCTGTCCTTTCACTGCGCTCGTCAGTGACTCATTCAAGTGTGGGTCCATTCTCACTCCAAGGGCGTCAGTGCCCGAGGACTGCCTGACTGGGCCTGCACTGGGGCTAAACCGCTTCCTCTAACAAGCAAGTATAATTGATTCTCAAGCATAGGTGTCCATGTCCTATTTTAGACCCACATTTTTCTGTCGGTGGCAGATTTTCATCCTAAATCTCGCTGCTTTAATTTCAGACCGAAGGACATTCCAGTTTTCAATCAAGTGTGTCCCACATCTCCTGCTTTGTTGCCTGCTCGGAGTTCAGAGGACTTTCATTCCTTCCTCCCTCATGCCCATTATATTAACACAGACCATGATTGATCTGTTCTTTCTGTCAGCCACAGTAAACAGGCCTGCTGTGTAAGTTATGAAAGCCATTTATCTTCAAAAAAAAAAAAAAGTCACCCATTTGGAGATGGAAGCATCAGTGCCTGTATTGGCTGCATATGCATCATCCAGAAAATAGTCACTAAAACCTGCGCTGAACATGCTGCTGAGGTCAGAAGCAGAAACAATCAATGCTTAAAGTTCCAGTCTTGTGTGTAATCCTGCTGTCACGTAAAAGCCCCCACTAACCGGGGGCGCTAAGTGAGCTCCTTCCCGCTAGCATCTTGTCCACCTCAGGAGAAAACACTGCTGCACACTGGGGACCAATCCATAATATTTTCATGCAAGGAAAAGCTGCAGTCAGGCACACACGCACTTAATGTCTCTTTTTTTCTTTTCACTGCTGATCTAGCTCTTGTTGGGTTCTACACACATAACAGAGCCGGCGTGCAGGAAAAAAATCCCCACTACCTTTTTTTTTTTTTTCTTTTCAAGGCCAAGGTCGTCGTCCAGGTTATTGGTCCCTTTATACGCACTCCTGCTGACTAATGACGAGATGTGCCAGCTCACACTGGAGGTTTTGATGTCTCCACCTTCATGGGAGCCGCTCTGTCCTCCATGTCTGGCCCGAAGGCTGAGAGGATTGTCTTCGAAAAAAAGAATAAAAAACCAAACCAAAATAAAATCTAATAGCACAGACTGAGACTATCTGTGCATCCGGGATTAAAGCTTTTTGTTAGACTACCAGGATGTTTTAAGATGGAGCCGCTTGAGTGATTTCCTTCAGAAGGAAAAACACAAAAGGCACATGCAGTGCATGTAATAAAGTGCATTAAATTTGATTCACTCATTGATTTTCTTTTTTTTTTTTTAATGCTTCGATGTTGAGCAGCTGTTGAGTTCCTCAGCTCGGTTCTACACCAAACAGTCATTCCTTTGTACATGAATTCGAAGGGGGGGAAAAAAAACTGTTAAATTCCTTAGAACTCCCAAAAACCTCCAGCTATTATAATGGAGGGGTTGCTAGGCTACGATCTATAGGGCCTATTTTCGGACTCCTATATGGATTCAGTGGTGCAACGGGGAGCTTCAGTGACCCACAATGCTCTTGCATTCCTCTGCTTTTCAGGGACTGCGGGATGGGCCTGGGGGCTGCCCCTGATTTCTTTATGCCGTTCCTAAATCCCCCTCATTCATTCATTCATCCATTCATCTAAAAATATCCATTAACAAGATCTGAGAGCATGTTGCTTTGTTTATACACACACGAAATAACGCTCAGTTCCTATCACTGGCCTTTTATGAAGACGTTGCTGGCAGGTAGCATTTGAAACCAGAGGATTTACGATTTATTATACAACCCAGCATTTGGTCTTTTTTTATGTTGGCCCAGAATAGAAATATTAAAAACCATACGCATGACCATATCTGGTGAATGGTCTGAACTGCGGAGGATTTAGGCTACAGTGAAAGCAAAAATATTGTGAAGGTTCACCCTTTTCCACAATTCTGACTTGAAATCCTTGAAATTCTGAGTTTAAAGTGAGTATTCGGACTTTTTTCTTAAAACAGTGGGTGCCTGTAGGAAACTGCCGCCTGTCATTTTGAGCCAAGCTGAACATGTCAGATAAAAGTACCTTTTCTCAGGGTTCCCAGAAGTAGATAGAAGGTAGATGGGGGGGGAAAAATAAGTAAATAATAGATGTGCATTAATTTGATGAGTGGTGCGTTTGAAATGGGAACAGATACAGTTACAATTCATATTTAATCACAGTCACCACTCAACACTTGACATTGGTTTTTGTGTGTGTTCCAGCTGTTCATCCTGCATAGAAAGCAGACAGAAAACTTAAGTGAACTTCAAATGTGTTAAATACGTCATATAAGTGCTAAAATAACGGCTACATGAGGGCAGAACTCACAGTTGCAACATGCTGCCAAATACTAAGGAAATGCATGGAAACATCTGACTTTGAAGAAAGTAATAAAACATTATTTTAATTATTATGAAATCTAGCAAATAGAAATAATTTTGATAGTCCAGTACACACGGGAAAACTGATCTGAAACCATTCAAACAAATTCTATTGACTTGCCCTGCTTCAATATCACTAATTTTGGCCTTTTGTTCCACGAGTTTGATCCTGTAAATTTGTAACAATTTATTAAAGAAGCCAACTCATGGTCATAGCTTAAATTCTTCACTGAACCAGTTTCCATTCTCGATTTGTGCACACAATAACAGCCGTCACTATTCTGTCTGATGCTTTCATTTTAAATTACAGAGAAGTGTGCAGACTGAAATTTGCCATGCTGTCTTTAAAGACTGATGAATCTGATGGCAACCCAGATTTGAAATGAATGTTCTCAGACTGCTTGCATGGAGCTGGTAAATTCCAGTCACTTTGAGCATTGCAGGCATAGTTGAACAGTTTTAAGTCTTTTAGGGGAAGCATCCTGTGTTTTGTATGTGGACAACAACTCGTGTAATATTCTTAAAGTCTGGCTCACTAAATGAAAGGGAAGAAGAATGTCGGTTTATGTCACAGCAGACTTCCCAGGAATATATTTATGTCTCGCTGAAGGATCACGAACCTGACAGTTTAGGGCTCGGAGTAGAGTTTGTGTCAAGAACTGTTAATTGTTTGTTCCACCTTTGATATGAGAAAAAAAACAACATAACAATGTAAGTGCATTAGAAGTCTGAATATTTCAAAACACCTTGCACTTAAGCAAAGTAAACATAAAAATTTCATACTTCAAATTAAGTTACGGAATTCAATTTTGCTTCACCAGAATGCTGGCGTAAACCTTAAATTATAAAGGAGCTGTCATGTCCTGACACCGATGTGAAAGTAAAGGTAGCTATTTTCCCGTCTGCTGGTGTGTGTGTCGGGCCTCACACATTCAGTGTGTTTGTGGTGTTTTGTTTTTTCTCTTACTTTTAGTTTTACAGCCCTTATATGGAGACACAGGGCTGACAAAAAGTTGTTTTAGCACCTGAAAAGCAAAGCGGTACTGGTCTGTCTTCGTTAACCTTTTGGACCTCAGCAGACTTGTGTTCATCAGGACTGCAACTATCAGTTATTTTACTAATCTCTGCTAATTATTCCATCAGTTAATTGAGTTGCTGGATATGAAATGCTCGAGCCTTATTCAAGAGCAGATACAAAAGAGGAAAGACATGTCCCTTTCAATCATCAATTAGCGATGGATAGTCGCCAAATGTCCCCAATAACAACCGAAAAAGTCAATAGACTGTATTTATCTATTTATTCATTAAAAGAGGGGTGTGACTATTCACTAAATATTGCGATAAAGTCACTAAGTTGGCAACACTGAGTCATTCAGCAGCCAATGAGCTGCTAGATCTCAGCTATGTCCCGCCTATTCTGCTGTTGATTGACGTGGCACTGATTTGAACAAAAATGTGACAACAATTTGCTTTTAAAGCAGCTGTGGATGCAAAGTTTTGTGATTTTTACACAAAAATTTTGGACATAAATCAAAGTTTTGTCTCAAAAATCTGCAATCTGCAATTTGTTGCAAAGTTGTTTTGAATTTTGGTGACATATTCTGCCTTTTTATTCTCAGATTTGGGGTTTTGATTGTCCTGAATCATTTATCGACGTTGTCCATCTTCCGTAGTCTCGCTCTCTCACCTCTTTTTTCAGGCGTTACCATGGTGATGTTGCTCTCCTCCTCACCTCACCAAACCTTCCATCTTCTGACCATCCTGGCGTTTACCTGCACCTGTTGACTGGATGCCACTGTGGGATGCTCACTGGTGTGGACAACCTGCAGTCCGACCCTCTGACCGCTACATATTTATATATTTTTATACCAGATATTTGTAGATATTTGAACCGCATCTTATATATTTCTGTACCTCTCGTCTCTCGGTCCTTCATCCTCTCCGTCCTGTCTCCCTCCTCATGTCAGTCAGAGGTGTTTCCTCCAAACATGCTGTGGTACATTCTGACTAAACACACCAGTGTTCTGACCATCTATTTATGGGATTTGTGGTTTGTTTAAATGTAACTTTGCAAATCTCACTAGCGTTGTCAAGATGATCTTAGAACTCCAGGAATTTACATGTTCTGTTATAAATATCTGGCCAGGACTGGACGGTGCTTCATTATAGTCAGTGACATCTGTGTTTCTATGAAGAGCAGTGGTCCAGGAGGTGATGATGAAGATGCCGCAGGTCTTCTTCAGCCGTCTGAGCCAGAATTCCACCAACGGCTTTAAATGTCCACGCTGTTTGCCTGCTTTCACTGAAGTGTCCATCTGTGTGTGCAAAGATTAATTGAGTCGTGGATGCTTTCTGCTCGCCGAGGCTTCCCGGGGCCACGGGGGGTGGGGGGCTGGGGGGGGCCTCCGGGAGGCCTGGATGGGCCAAGGTAAAGAGACCATCTCATTAATATATGATTAATCGCCTCTGCAGCGGTGATTAATTAGTGTTTGTGACAGTAAACTTTTAACAGGACCCTGCATCGTCTCCTGGAGCAGCTATTTATCTTTGTGGACCCCCCACCCCCCACCACCATCATTTCGTCACCCCCTACCATTCCCTCCCCCCTCCAGGGGTCCAGAGAGAGCGGATAAGTTTGCATATTCTCGTCTTGTCCGATTTCATTCTGCTGCTGCTTGGAAGGAGCAGCGAGGAATGAGGGCTCTCTGACATGATTGATTGCTTTGCTTTTTATATTTGCAAGTTGGAATCCAAAGAAGTTTTTTTTTTTTCTTTTCTCCTCGGCTGCTTATCCCCCCCCCGCTCCCCCACCTCCACCTCTTCTGTGTACTTGTTCTTCTCTGAACCTGGAGCGTTGGGCTCATTGGTACAGAAATTTCTAACGGCTCTGCTTTTAAATTGATTTGAATCGCTGCTGGATGAGCTCGTGCTTCCTCCTCCTCCTCCTCCTCCTCTCCAACACAAACTCAGACGACAAACTTTTCATAAAGGCGATCATCCTGAGATGGTGAGCTACGACAAACAATCAGTCGTTCCTGCTCTTCCATCTGGACGGGTTTCTGCGACACGTTTGAAGACACGTTTGGTTCTTTGTTTCAAACATTTACAAGATCAAAACAAAAGGAATATTTTGGAAGAATTTTTTTCTTTAAACACATAAAAAAGTGTAATGGTGGACTTAAAGCCCTGTGATGGCACCACAGAAACGACAAATGTGATCCTACACTTCCATTTTCTGGGGTTTCAGGGTGCCATGCCTTCATGGAACGAAGTGCTTCCATCTAAAAGAAGACGTTGGATATTCCTGCTTCACTTCATGATTTCCAACAAATATCATTTTTCTTTCAATCAACTCACAAATGAGAAAACTGATAAATTAATTCCACAAACATAGAAAATTGATTCCCACCATCACACGCTGGGTCTGTCCTGGGACCTTGTCCTCTTTGCATATTCCTGAAACACCTCTTCCTAACTGGATTCCTCAACCATCTCTGCTGCTTTCTCCAGCTGAGATGCTTGACTGTCTTCTTGGAGCAGACTGAAAGGAAACGTCCATTCCAGTTGGCCACCCTGCATGTCGGATGTTTTCCTGCCACAGCACACCTGATTTAAATGAATAAATCACTATCAGCTTGTCATCAAGGTCTGCACAAGTCTGTTAATGATGCGCTCATTTGAATCAGGTGTTCTGAAGCGGGACATGTTTAAGACATTCAGGACAGGAGTTTGGACAGTCTTGCCCTAGATCATTGATGGTATATAACTATGGACACATCCAACCATATGATCCATAGGTTTGTACAGAGAACATGACTATTTTTTTACTTTTTTTGCTCAAACTACACAGCGCCATGTTGGTGGAGCTCCACATGGAGGGGCGTCATGGTGATTGACTGCAGGTTCCAGCTAAGCTACTTGGTGCCCTTAGACTTTTTTACTTAGCCTTTTCTATTAAAACTCAGATTCTTTATCTACATATGTTTCTGCTTCTGGAACATCTGAGATAATGGGTCAGCTTGACAACAGACTACGTTCTTTGCTTCTGAATGAGCAGAAGCCTGAATGAGATCACCAGATCCCCAAAACTGAAGACGAGATGTCGAGCACATTGAACCGGAGCAAAACAAAGGAAAGAAGAAGGAAGTTGAAACATTCCTTTCAAAAGTTGTCTTGTGGGAATGTGAGATCTCTGGAAAACAAAACGGACCACTGGTGAGGACAAGCAGGAACGCCAAGTGGCAGCAGAAATAACCTCTGGGCCCCTACACATCTTTTATTTCAGATTAGTCATGCAGAGTGGTAAGAGTAAAGGAGGGACTGCAGTGTTTGTTAACAACAGGTGGTGTAATGTTACTGTGAAGGAACGTCTCGGTTGAGTTCACCTTATGCTGCGAGTGACATCATCAGCTCACCTGTTGCCAGGTAACAAGCAGAAAACAACATTCGAGGGTTAACCGTGAAAACCAAGACAGTGAAATGAAAGTGAAGTCTGGACGTGCAGTTTTGTTAATATTTGTTTCTCAGGAGATGACAGAGATGACAAAGATGTGAGCTGTGACTCATCAATAATCCACATTATTACAGATGCTCATAAACGCAGACGTCCAGACGTGTGGCGGGTTTCTCTGACAGAGAACACGTCTGGTTTCCATTAGATGAAGTGAAGTGTCCAGCTCTGTCTCTGCTCTAAGACGACGCCGTCTTTCCAGAGAGCCAGGACTTCACAAAGAGAAGAATTCATCAGAATATATGGCTTTTAATATAAAAGCCTGTCATCCCTCCCGTGTGTGTTATTAGGTTTGTGGAGGCGGGTGGAGCTGGCGGGGTTCACAGGGCAGCCACCTGTACGGGCTGCAGCACACTTATACAATAAAAAGCCTTTTCTGGGAATTTGTTTGAAGAATGTCGAGACTTTTCAGGATGTGTGCAGGAAGTTTTCTTTAGATTATCCTCATTGTTGATAATCTGTTTAACTACAGGGGTGAACCTCTCCATCCAGGGCCGCCGCAATCGCTCTATAGCCCCTCCACTAATCCCATCATGCTTCAGGAGGACTTGGCTTCTCCCCTCTGCTCTTGTCTCCCTCACGTCTTCTTCCGCTGCCACTTTTGTGGCAAAAGGAGGAGAAAAACAGATTTAGATCCATTTCATTTCAATAACCTGCATCTGCAGAGGCGTTTCTTCTCTGACAAGCAGAGTTCAGGACTTTAGATCGCAGCTGCGAAATGCAGCGATAGCATAAAAATACAGAACTTTTACTTATTTCTGTTAGATATGTGTAGTGCACCACGTAGAACAACGTTCATGAGTCCTCGGAGCTAGCACAGGTTCATTTAAGTTCTGATGTCTCTCGGCTGTCAAACCTAAAAACTCAACACCTCTTCAGCTTCTACCTGTAAAATTCTCTGGAGGGGATGAACCTCAGTGGACCTCAGTGGACCTCAGTGGACCTCAGTGCACCTCATTGAACCTCAGTGGACCTCAGTGGACCTCAGTGGACCTCAGTGGACCTCAGTGAACATCAGTGGACCTCAGTGGACCTCAGTGGACCTCAGTGAACTTCAGTGGACCTCAGTGGACCTCAGTGGACCTCAGTGAACCTCAGTGGACCTCAGTCAACTTCAGTGGACCTCAGTGGACCTCCCAAACGTAGAGACAGACGACTATAAGTCCCCCAGTTCTGGAGGTGAAACTACAAACACTCGCGCCACCAGTTAGCAGGTTTATCAATCTATGAAAGTGTAAAAGATCAATGTTTCCTCATCTGACAGCAAAAATAACAAAGACCTACGAACAACTTCCAAACGTAACGCATGAAAGTAGATGTTAGTTATTCTGTACATTATTAAACATTGTTGTGGATCACAAACTAAAATCTTTGCTGGATAGAAACATTTCTACAATAAAATATTATGAATCTGCATCAATGACTCATCACAGAAACAACTTACAGGCGAGTCTGGACGGATCCACTAAACCAGATGTGAGAGTTTGTGGTTTGAAATCAGGAATATTTACACACAGATGAAAAAGTTCTTCTTGTTTTTTCTTTTATCTCAAACGTCAGCAATTTAAAATTGTCAGACTTCTCAGTTTTATCGGATTTAACTACAAATTTATCCCAAACACTGAATTTTATGAAGTAAACATATGAAACACATGAAAGAGCTCAATCAAACTATTAGTTTTGCTGTTTTTATTTATTTATTGTACAAATGGGATGTTTGTGTATCACAATCTTGTTTGTCATCTTCTCCAAACTTCATACACATCTTCTGTTAAACACAGAAAGAAACTCCTCAAAACAAAGTTACAGTTTATAAACTGCAGTATTAACGAAATAAGTTTTGTCTTTAACAATAAGAATGAGTGACTTACATAAATTTATGTTGAGAGAAACTGCATTTTGTTTTTATTATTATTTTTAATAATCTGAATAAGACTTTATGTTTTATAGTTTTGAAACAGATTTTCAAACCAATTATGTTAAAATGGAGACTACATCTTGTTTTTCTCTTTAATAAAAGAAATGTTGCAATCTTTTGCCTTAATCTGCATTTTTTCCATTTTCTTGGAACAAAAATACGCATATGAAGCTCCACAAACTGCACCACAAGTTTTGTGAAAGGTTGCCGCCAAGTCAGACATTTTTGATCAGAAAAACCAAAAACAAAAACTACTTGACTGACTGGAATGAGTTTAGGGTTTTATTCACAACATTGTTGGAAAGTCTGGATGTTCCTCTTCTTTTTTTTTCACACTATTTCAGTGTGTGATATTCCATGTCAGATGCCTCCGAGCCCAGAGATGTTGATGCAACATCTGGACACGGTCCACATAACCAGAGTAAGTAGCACCTCCACTCTTCCTTTTGCACCAAATCATCAGTCCAATCAGGGTCGTGTATAGACATTAATAGAGGCAGGTGCCCACGCCAAGAGAAATATTTATATTACTATAATATAATATAATATAATATAATATAATATAATATAATATAATATAATATAATATAATGCAAAAAAATCAAAATATTTAGTTTGAAAGAATAATATTTTATTATAAAATTTAGAATTATGCAAGATCACAACTTCATGGTTTAATTTTGTAACTTTGTGTATTAAAATACAGACATCAGAAAAATTTCAATGTTTTGACACAAGATAATGACTTTACTTTGTAGAATAAAAAAGTGTCCAGAATTTGTGCTGTAAAACTTCATTTTGTGGTAGCCAGTAAATGTTTTCCAGATTTGTCAACTTCATTAAAAATAAACAGAAAGTTCTGTAGAACTGGACATATTTGTTGTTAAAATCACAACTTTTTTACTTCACATTGCAGATTTTTGTTGTTAAATACAAACCTTCCCAAAACCCAAAGTTCCATTAATCTGAGCTTTTTTCAAAAAAATTGTGAATAATCATGACAAACAATTGTGATGTTTTGTCGTAAAATTGCAAAATCAATAACTTTGTGTATCAAAATAGAAACTTTTGAAAATTTTTTACTTTTTTACCCTAAATTACGACTTTATGTCATAAAACGGTAAATTTCAATTAATTGCAACTTTATTTTATAAAAACCAAAATCTTTGCTGTAAAACTGTTAATTTCATAATATCTCAACTTTCTGTCATAACTAGAAAATTTTCATTATAAAATCCTAAATTTTGCTAAAGTTGAACTTTTGGACAAAATCTAAATTTTATGTCATGACAGATTTTACAAGATTTTTGAAAAAAAAAAAAATAATCCAAAACGTGCATTTTTTTTTTTTTTTAAATTATGGCTTCTTCTTTTTTTTGTTTAAAATTATAACTTTTAGCTTCATTTTGTGAATGATCAAAATATTTTGCTGTAAAATCATGACATTTTTTACTTGATTTTGCAACTTTACAACTTTCTGACATAAAATTACAACTTTGTGCAACTTTGTGTTCTAAAATCCTGAGTTTTTCTTGTAAAATGATGAATTTTGTATCTTTTTTGTTCAAAAAAACAAACAAAAATTGATGAACTTTATTGTCCCAGTGTTTTTTAATTTCAGCACCTTCAGACCTTCATGTCCTTCATCCCGTACATGATGTTCCAAGTTTTATTTCTATTTTTCCTGCTACAGTCTCATGTGCATCTGAAACATCAGATCAATTAACGATAATTTCTAAAAGGCAGAAGATCTCATCCTGAACAGAATGTTTCACTTCCAGAAGCAGAGTAGGATGTTTCCTCATGTTTCCTGAATACGGCTGCTAGAAAATAAAGGGGAGTTAATCAGATCAGTGGCACTCTAATTCAGAGAGTATTGATTAGGCTGATTACTAACGAGGCGCCAGTTGTGTGTTTGTAATTTCAGGATTGAATGGAGGCTGATTTAACGTTGGTCTGCAGGAACAAAAACCTCAAAGATGAGGAGAAACCAGTAATAACAGCAAGGATCAAGGGAAAGACAAGACTGATGGTGGTGAGACAAAACATCTGGGAGATAGAGACAAAAACAGACTTTCAAAGTAAAACAGGAAGTAAAGTTAACAACAGCCTAAAGAGACGAAGGAAGATGGAACTCACGAGACCAAGAACCACAAAATCCACAAAACAAACCCAAATCCTATCAGAAATTACCTTAAAATATACATTTTAGTGACCAAACGTTGAATATTTCTGTTTTTGAATTGAGGTTTTTATTGATTAAAGGTATCTCATTTACTTTAAGAGGACATAAAAGATTATTACCAGGACATAAAAGTACATTTTTGTCTCTGGAGGACTGGAATGTTCTTTTTTGAGGTATGTTAGGGTTAAGGTTAGGACCCGAGTAGGGAACAGCTGGAGCAACCCGAGTACCATGAAAATGGTGTCCACTGGGTGGGGAGACAAGGAGACGAGAACTGGCGAACTCAAATGTTTTGCAAGTGGCTAATTAGTGCAAGCGTAAGGACAAAACTGGGAGGGATACTTTAACCTCACAAGGAATTCCAGGCTATATTCCCATCGATTTGGTAAAGAACAGATGAACACCGATGGTTGTAATGTGGCTCCTCGAGAGCACTTCCTGTAAGGGAGCAGAACCCACACTTTCATGAATTCTCCTTTTGTCTGCGACAACGTCTTCCAGTTATCCCAAGTAAAGCAGACAAGATCACCACTCATCTCACAGTCAGCGTCAATCTTCTGATTGTCAAACTGAAGGGAATATATAACCTGGAACATAAAATCATTTCCCACATTGGTAAAACGAGAAAAACAAACTCCTATCCTGGCGATATTGATTTTAGGATCTAACGTAGCATCTCCAATGATGCTGGTGTTGCATTTTCTGGCTGTGACTGAAAAATAAAAAATATCTTTTTCTGTCTCACCTCTTGTACGGTTGTATTTTTGACTCTATCTCTGCATTCTGCCCCCAAGTGGAGACCTCCAGTATTACATGTACTGCTGTGTAGCATCAAGAAACCCGGCAGGTTGTCTACGTAAGCAGACTGAAGAGGAGGTCGGCTTGGTTGCTTAGATTTTTCCCGGCATGGAAACGCATCCATCGTTCATCAGGAATTTGGGTTATTTTATGCACCAGTATGTGTGGTTTACTTCCTGTTTCAGCTCTTATCCTGGTTTTCAAATATTGTCACAGGACTGAAATGTAAAAATTGATGTATATCAAGAAGTGAAATGAAGTGGCTCAGTAAAACATTAAATGTCTCGGGCATAAACTTTAGACTTGTATGTTTTAATAAAGTAAAAGCAGCAGTTAAATATAAACCTTACTGCTGCTTTTGTTTTCACGGTTTGAAACTTTCATTTTTCTTCTTTTGGTGCGACAATATTAAACTTTTCAAATTTCCTGTTTTTTATCCCTCAATGAAAGAGGATGGATCCATGTCTTTAGTAAATCACCCGACGTCAGAGCCGCAGTCCGAATGAAACATCCGCGCCCGTTGCTCGTTTTCATTAGGAATCCTGGGATTGCGTTGTTTTCCTGGTGACATCATCTCGTGTCCTGGTTTATTTTTGAGGCGGGATGAGGTTGCTCGCCACACTCCATGCAAATCAAAAGCCGTGATTTATGCACCTCCCCCTGCCACGAATGGAACATTAAATTTAATTTTGCATCCGTGGAGCCGTTGCCCGCGGCGAGTTCAGGCTCGACACGGCGAAACTGCCCCCGCCGCCATCACTGCGCGGGAATTCATTACTTCCTCCACAATATGCGAAAGGAGCATTTGAATGAAACATTTGTCTGATGTCAGATCCAAGCAGCGTCTACTCTCTCTGTACAGATACATAGGAGGGGGGAGGAGGGCGCTCACGCTGGACTGTAACAAAGCAGCCAGTCGCGTAATGGTGGCACGTTAAAATGAGGCCTGTTGGATTCAAGTCGAGCAGCAATCTGTTTCTGCTGTGATCGCCCATTACTGCTTTGTAATGATGTGGAATAAAAAAAATCCACAGAGCAAAGTAATGAAATGCGTTTTTTTCCCCGTGCCTGCTTTGACTACACACTCAGAGAGCCAGGAGGCCGCCCAGCCTGCAGGAAACCCGTAAGAACATTTAAATATAATCAGAGACGTACCGGATCTGTCCAGTCAGTTTAGATTCAACAGTTGACTCGCATGCTCCTTAAAAACCAATAAAAAAGGAGGAACACTCTTCCAAACCAGTTGGTCTACATGTACAGTCAGTAGATGGTGATTATAATCGGTGTGGGTGGTGATATAGTTTATGCTTTTCAGTCTAGATTACTCATATCAAACTCAAGGCCTGTGGGCCAAATCCAGTGGACAAGACCATCTAAAGACAAGATTTCACTGTGACTGCCTGTTGGATTTAGCCTGGTCTTCATTTTATTCATGCACAGTCTGACCACGTGGAATTTGCAAACATTTAGTTTCTTGTGGTGGGCGCTTGTCTGAATTTTAAAATCATCGGTCTACCTGTGACAGGTGGTGGGAACAGCGCCACCTAGGTTCTTATTTAAGAGTTGGGGATGAGCAGAGCCAAAAAACTAAAAAAAAACACAAAAAAACAACAATGATAAGAAAAAAAAACAGGGGTCTGAGGTGCCCCTCTGCCAGTCTCAGTCCTGTCCTTCCCCAGATGCCTGCATCTGCAGCGTCCAAGCCAATCCCATTAGTCTCCATACGGGACCTCCATCGCCCGCGGCTCCTCCTTCATCCATGTAGCCCGCCAGTCCTGAGGAGTACAAACAACAACCAGTATCGAGGATATACTCAGCCCCCCCCAGCCGTCCCGCCCGCACCCGTCCCACCAAAGGTTGAGGAGATACTCATGCTCCTCCTGGGTCGACCCAGGCTGGAGTATCATTTCCACGGGTACCTGGTGCTGTGCTTCAGGTTCCGTTGACTGCTGCTCCGGCTGTGTTCCTCTGGTTGCATTCGTCCTGTCCACTGCCTCCCTTTGATGTTCGCTTTCCGTCCGTTTCGTTTTTGTTTTCGTGTCCGTCCGTCTGTCCCAGGACCCTCCAGTCTTTGTCTCTTTGCGTGCCATTGCTTCCCCCTCTCTGTGTGTTTCTGACCAACTTCCTTTATTCTGATGTTGTCCAAACCTGTGGCTCCTCTCCTAATTGCAGGTTGATGCTACTTTCAGGGTCCTTGGAAATTAAAACGCTGTATGAAACTCAATAAAAACAATCCTATAAAACTTAGAAACACAGCAACAATAAAATGAAGTAAAAACATGCAGCAACAAAAAACATAAATAAAGTCCCCATAAAACTGACCGTGTCACATACCCATAAACCAATCACTAACGTTATTCACCGCCGTCTCGTACTTCTGCTGTAAACACAGACCACCACACCAGAGTAGATTCAGTCCAGGGCTACTACATCATTTCCATTCAAAAAACTAACCAAACACTCGTCTTGTTGTGGCTTTGAGTTGCTGATCTTCTCCAAGACAGAGCGAATGGCCTCCCGTGTATTTATGTCCACCACCATTGTAGTTTTCATAGGAATAAACAGGACTACAATTACTAACTCGACGCAGCGGCGACGTCATGGCCCTCGGTCATCTGTTCGTTGATTCATCAGATGTATGAGTTCTCTTCCCTTTTGGCAGCAATCACAGACAGAGGTTAGTTTCTCACAACAAAAGTGCTTACGAACCACTGCTCTGTTAGTTCGATTGACACAAACACAACAAAATGTTTTCTCTTTATAATAAGATTATGCTCTGTCAAGTTTTTATTCGCAGCTCAGAAGTTATTATAATGCTTATCAGGAAGTAGCTAAAATGATGATAGATAGCTACTAACATAATTAATGTCATAGCCAATGGCTAGCTGATAATCAATGCCAAACATTTTCTTACTTTTTGTAATACTACCTGATGTGGTATGAGATGCAGGACTGCAGGTCGCATCAGGGTGATTGACTGCAGGTCCTGGCAGATCCTCCTGGAACGGTTCTGAAACAATCCACCGTGGCACCTTCGGCCAAGTCACTCTGGAGGAACTGTGGAGTTGTCAACAGAAATTACTACTGCATGTAGATGAAGATCCGTTAACCCAAGCTTCATCCAGAGACCCCAGACACAGACTGACCCCCAGCTATTCATGACAGTCCATTACTACAATACAGTACTAGACAGTTCAATAACTTCCTCTGGTTGTCATGGACGTGAAAATCCAAAACCTTGAAACACTAGAGTCAGTGGAGAACTGCATCTTTCTAGAGGTAAGCGATGGTTTCAGCACAGACATGGAGATGTTGGAGCTTGTGAGCTGCCTCTGTGTAAAGGAACCATGGATGTGGAGGTGGGTACTGGAATTTTAGAGAGCGACATGCTTCCATCAAGACAACAACTTCTCCCAGGAAGTCAGTGGTGAATCAGCTTGATGATGCCAGACTTCATTCTGCATGACTTGTGGTCCAATAGATCCAAACAGAAGCACGTATAAAAAAGAAACAAAAGTAACCCTGTGGAACACCATGACCGACTCTGGTGTCAAACCAAACCAAACCAAACCAAACGAAATCAAATCAAATCAAATCAAAGCAAATCACAAAGCGCTTTTCATGCAAAAGTAACATAAAGTGATTTACATAATAAAAATAACTTAAACACCATCACACACCCACGGTTACAATAGAAATTTCAAAAAAGCATCTACACCCATCATCCTCTCTCACACAGGCGCACAAACTCAGCACACATAGCCACGCCCACCCTCCACCCCCTTTGGCCCCATTCCAACCAAACTGTCAACTTGGCACCAATGAACCAGGTGAGGAAACGATATCTTGGGGATCAGTCCACTTTGTGAGGTACACCACCCACAGACACCATGGTTGACCCCACATGCGCTGCTCCCAATGTGGAGGACCCTCATGTGGACACCCTCATGACGAGAACATGACTTTATATGACTTTAACCTGGCTAATGTGGTTAGCCTTCCTTTAATCTCAATAACATAAGCTTCTGTAATAAAATGTTGTTTGACTGTATCAGATGCAGAAAAATACCCTCCATGCCATTTTTCTTTGTTTCTTTAAACGTAATTAAGACGAGACTCTGTGATCAATAAATCTCACTGGATGCTGCAGGGGGGAGGGAAGGAGGTCATGCAGGACCTGGACAGCTTACGCCCTCAGAGGTGTGGATCTAAAAGCAAATGGGGTGATTATGTGGTCAGCGGGGTGGAGTGAATCCTCCACAGCGCTGACAGCATCTGGATGTTGGAACCGACTCCTGCAGCTTCACCATGACAACCAAAGGTTGTTCACATGTGGAAGCAGCAGATTAGCCTTCAAAACCCCTGAAAATGACCACAAAAAGACCTGAAATGCAAATGAATGGAAGAGGAGAAGTCAAGGATGTTAAGCAAAAAAAAACAAAAAAAAAAAAACAAGACGAGGACAAGGTTTTGGCAATTTTGTTTTGTGAGATCACAAAACCAAGCCTGCAGCTTCACCAGCTTGTAGCGCTGATAGGAGACAGAAGGAGTCATGTTTTCAACATGTGACTGTGGGAGTATAATCTGGACCGCATAATCTGGACCGAATAATCTGGACCGCAACATGGCTTCCTGACAATACAGATGGACTAAAAACTGAAGAGAGACTGACAGCTAGGACAGGAGGGCTAGCAATCCTTGTTAACAACAGATGGTGTAATCTTGGACATGTGACCATGAAGGAGCACATCAGCACCCCAGATGTTGCATTGCTGGATGTGAGTTTTCATTGAGAGTCCACCTGTGTCATCTGCTTATGCTGTCTGTGATGTCATCACTGCAGTTGTTGCCAGGCAACAAACTCTACACTCCAACATAGTCGTCATGATCTCTGAGTATTTCAGACTCTTCTGATTCTTATACCTATAACAATATAAATATATAAACAATGGACAGAGTGATGCTAGTTTTTCTTTCATTATGAATCCTTAAAGCAGCAAAAGTAAATAAATTAATATTTACAGCGACCTTCTGTCCTGTCACACATCCACAACCATCATCAGACCTCCACTGCATGTAGGAGACCCAAAATGTTCAATAAAATTTTATTCATATAATGATCGTTACAATCCTAATTGTCTCTAGATGCTTGCAGAGACCCAGCAGAGCATGGCCCCCGAGCACATATTACTCAGGATTAGTGATATAATTCAATTCAGTTCAATTTATTTATATAGCGCCTATTTACAACATCTGCAGACCTTGACCCCCAAACACATGGCAACTCCATCAGAGGCTCTTGGGAAGAAATTAAAAATGAGAGAAAGAAACATTAAGAAAGAAACAATGGCAAGTAAAAAATAAAAAACAAAACAAAACACTAACCTTTAAGTAAGAAACCTTGATCAGGGCCTGGATCATTGGGGGGACAGAGAGGATCATCAAGATACTGAGTCTTTAAGGGAGTAAAAAAGAATAAAAACCAAGCATGGAATACGGGCTGTCAAACTAAAATAGGAAATACAGATAACAACACCAGAAAAGAAAAAAATAAAGGCCAAAAATAAAGAGAACCAAGAAGAATCCCAGATTTCAACCTCATTATGAAGACCGTGATTATCTATGGATGAGAAAGCAGCTTAAATGCACTTTCACATTGGCTTCATTTCTCAGATCTGGAGGCAACGTCAGTATTTAAATACAGTCTGTAATTAATTCATTATATCACAAAGTTGTGCTCCCCCACCCCTCCCGAACCCTCCGTCTTCTGACCATCCTGGTGTTTGCCTGCACCATCTGTCCCTGTCCTTCATCCTCTCTGTCCTGTCTCCCTCCTCATGTCTTCCTTTACTCCAGTTAGCTATCAGCAGGAGGGTCCCCCCTAAATTTGATCCAGATCCTGCTCAAGGTTTCTACCCAAGATTGAGTTTTTTCTTGCCACTGTCAGGCTTTGCCATGTTTCTGGGGGACATGATCTGAGACGACTTTGTTGTATGTAGACGCCATATAAATAAAACTGAACTGAACTGAATAACAATCAATATAATATACATAAGCAAGATTACATCAGTTATGAAGGTCTGTTTTTAATCATTTTTTGCTTCATTGTCCAGCGATAATATGTGTTTTTTGTATTTTGTTTTTTTCAACATTCAAGACAGTATTTTATTACGAGTGGACGTCCCAGAAAAGACAAGCCGAGACCACAGATTATTCAGAGAAAAGAAAACCATAAAAGCTCCTCACTGGACACGTTAGAGTCCATAACAGCACAGTTAGAAGAAGGTTACCTAAAACAGATCATTAAAACCCGAATGAGGTTCACAAAACTGAATCTGAATAAACCACAAGGCCTCTGGAGTCCAGCACTGTGGCACAGGGGTGATGGACATGGCAAAGGTGACAGCTACACCAGGTCATGCAACAGCAACATCAGAATAACTGTCAAAACAAAAGAATCAAGGTTCAAAGTCCAGACCTCAACCCAGCTGAGATGCTGCTGTCGGACCTGACGATGCTGCAAAAGTCCAAAAAGCTGAACTGGAGGACCAGATGAGCCAAAGTTCCCAATGATGATGCAACTGAAGGTCAGGGAAACCACCAGAATACTGAATCAGGATTATTTTCCTTCTTTTCTTCATTATATTTAGGTAAATAAATGCCACCGTGTCCGATGTTGTTGTTTATCTGAAGCTATATTATTTTAATACACTGGCTGTCCGTCAGAGGACAGACTTTAAAGTTCTGATGCTGGTCTATAAAGCTCTGAATGGTTAAATACATCAGTGACCCAGTGTGAACCTACCAGACCCCTCAGATCATCTGGATCTGGTCTTTTATCAGTTCCCAGAGTCAGAACCAGACATGGAGAAG
>JBAMYA010077511.1:0-51108 GCA_037176975.1 Arrhamphus sclerolepis | reverse complement strand
GATAGATAGATAGATAGATAGATAGATAGATAGATAGATAGATAGATAGATAGATAGATAGATAGATAGATAGGAAGTAAAAAGGATTATAACAGTAATTTCTTACTGAACATGCTTCCAGTTGATTAAACTTGAATTTTCATCCATGTTGCTGCCACTCAAGCCCAACAAGTTGATCCCCACAGGATCCATTTGTTTCAGCTTACGTAATAACCACAGTTCTCTGGCTGCTTGTCGATGTTTCTGGGTCTCTCCCTCCAGCACAAATGGCCTGTATTTTTAATGTAGAAAGAAGCTGTTGGCGTTTGATAAACACTTGCAGTGTGTGGTATCAGTGTTGGGCTGTGAAGCACATCCAGTTCTCCACTTCAGTGGGTTCCTACAGTACTACGACAAAGCAATGTGTCTTATTTGGGTTTAGGAACTGGAATAAAATAAATTCTATCACCTGTTCTCTCAAGATACATTGTTTTACCTTCTTTACCTGTTTTACACCATCAACAGGATGAGATTTCAGGACATTGCAGTGTTTCTAATGTTTTTCTATGGAGCTGAAAGCTAAAGACAAGGTGCAGTCCCCTATGCAACTCGTACTCATAGCTTCATCTGCATTTGAGGGGCGGGCCTTACTGATCGTTCAGCTTTGCAAACTGCATCTCTGAAGAGCTCTGTCTGGATGTCATGAGACTACCCGAGCCAGGACCCTGAAGCTGGCAACCTCCAGAAAATCAAATGTTTTATTGTGAATATTAAACTGGCTAGTAGATAGCTCATGAAGAAGAAAATGTGCAATTAAATCAATAAAGGACCCATAAGTATAAGGTGGCAGGTAGCCAAATAGTACAAAATAGTAAAATCAAAGAGGAAAAAAGGAAATGAAAGAGATCCATATAAAGCAGCACAAAGAAACATTTACAATTTTTGGAAAGTTCCTGGGAGAAAGTCTGAGGTTTACTGCTTAGTCTTTTGCTTGGTCGCTGACTACAGCAGTCACAAAACTGTTTAGTCACATGTCAGCACTCCATCATGTTTGTCTCGGTGGTGTCCAGAAAACCACATGGTCTTTATAGACAAATAGGAAAATGTTTTAGGAAATGCCTGGTCTGATTAGAAGAGATGGCTTTCATACCACCAGGAATGGTGCAGTTCCTATATCTAGAAATATGGTGGATTTTTTTCCCTCCCCCTGACAATCCAGAGTTGAGGCCAGGAGGCAGACTTGCAGTGTCACATGGTTCTCAGATGCTTTTGGAAGACTTCTGCCTGCACAAAAATGAAGAAATTAATTATGTATCAGTAATTCCAACACAATAACTAACTTCCTTCGTTGCTGTCTGTTCAGGCATGATCCACACGACAGATGCCCTTCCTGACACAACAGGAATTTGAGCCCAGACCTCCTGCGTGTCTCTGTTGGAAACAGCCCTACCACTTACCAACCTGGGAATCCAGCACAAATGGTGCTAGAAAAGGCATTAACCAAACTAACCTCTGAAATAAATTCAGGCATTAGCCAAAAGATAGAAAAATCAATCATGGATAGTTAAATATAAGATCTCTAAGCTCTAAGACTGTTAGAAAATTTATAAGTTTCTATTTCTCAGGAACATGGCTACAAGAGGAAGAGTATGTCCGTTTAATGAGTCAACACTATGGAAGGAAAAAACTCACTCAGAGGTTTTCCTCCTTCCTTGAGTTGTTTCTGCTCAGACGTGGGTCAAAATGCTTGAGTTTATAGAGGCAGAGCAGGGGTAAGTTTTGACACTTTCAGAGGCAGAAACAAGGCCCTCATATGATAGGAGATTTTCTAAAGAGACCAGACACACCCTTATGTCTCTGTAACCGCCTGTCCAGGACCTGGAAGTGGCTGCTGCTGGAAGACCTCTGTTAATGTGTTAGGGTTACATTATTATTTATATTATATTATATTAATATATAATTATTATAAACTATCCTTGTTTATATTATATGATCAAATATTGTCATTATTTTTCTGTTAACCTTGAGACAGTTTCTCTCTCTGAGTTGATTAAAACCATACCTGTGCCTACCCCATCCCATCCCAATGTTATCTCTTTTATTAAGACAACAGCATTTCTGGATCATGTTCACATCTGTCTTATTCTTTACATGATACAGCTTTAACTTGTATTTGTGGAGGGTCTGCAATATTGTCCCAGTGCTGGAGCCCATTCTGTTCACTCTATATACTGTATGCTGCCTTGGATTTACTATCCAGAGGCACAGCATAAACTTTCAATGCTATGCAGATGACACACAGCTGTATTTATATGAAACCAGATGAAACAGAACCTTCAGCCAAACTTCAGGCATGTCTTAAAGACATTGAGACATAGATGTCCAAGAACCAATTTTACACTGTCGTCCACTAAAATGATGGAGGAACCTCGGAGTTATTTTAGTTCAGAATATGTCATTTAAACAGCACATTCATGAGGTTTCCAAGACCGCTTTTTCTGACTTCCATAATATCACTGAGATTAGGAGTATCCTCTCTCAGACTAGATCACCTTAATGTGTCATTAGCAGGATGCCCAAGGAATTCTCTGAACAGCCTCCAGCTGATCCAAAATGCAGCAGCACAAGTGCTGACAGGAATAAACGAGAGAGCTCATGTCTCTCCTGTGTTAGCCTTGCTCTACAGGTTCCCGTAACAATTATTTTACAATTCTGTTGTGTATAATGTGTATATAGAATAACTTTTCTGACTTTTTGTGATGTTTTCTTTTTGCTCTTTTATTGTTTGCACCTTGACAAATTCCAAGAACTGTGTTATTTGTAGATCCAAAAATATTCCAAAGTAGATTTGGAGGGCGTGCCTTTCAACATCAGGCACCTTCACCATGAAACCAGCCACCAGTTTGGCTTAAGGAGGCAGACATCACCTCTACCTTTAAAATCAAACCTTCCTGTTAAGTCTACAGTTAGTCTAAACAATAATGTGTTAGGGCCAATAGTCAATGATCTGAAACAAAGCCATTGTCTTAGGCCATCGTTTTTTATCATTTCTCTCACAGTGTCTCACATTTTTTGGTCAGCTGTATTGCACTTGGTCAGGTCCATTTGTGACCAGGTCCCCCTTATGTCGTCTTTCTTTTTTGAAAACTTCTTTGCTCACATCATATTATTGTTCAGTGTTTGCCTCCATTCATTAGTCTGTAATTGCTATAAGAAGCAGATGTTCTCAGTGTTGTTCTCAGTTTAGTCTGGGTTTAAGAGTGAATGGATCTTATACTGTGAAGCAGACTGGGCAGTGCAGTTTCTAAACCTTCAACATCGGTATGGAGGAAGGCAGTCAGAATTAAGGACCACACCCTGTCTCAAGACTGATATCATTGGCAACAATTCAAGCTTCCTGTGGAAACCCTGAATCAGTCTTCTTGTTTCAACATGAAACAGCAACGAGGCCTGGTGGATCGAAAGAGGAAGGAGGAGGTTAAACGATGAAGGAGGGGAAAAAAAGCTCCCTGAGAGCATCCGTAACATGTCCGCTTTTAACCTTGGTCTATATCTGTTCTGCTGTAATCCCCATTTTTCCACCTAACAAACTGTACAACCCCTGGGATCTGCTGATAAGCCACACATCTCTCCAGTTGTGGCCTGCTGTTCTATTTCCTCAGGTCACGTCCTTTACTGCTCTACACCACAGCTGCTTTGAACTGACATATGTAGATTATATGTATGGGGAATCAAAAAGGACAGGATGGAGGGACAGGGATATGAAAACTGTGAGGATGTTAGCTTTGATCTGACCTTTTCATCTAGCTTGTACTGGCTATTTACTACAGAATTTCAAATGTCAACCTTTTTCCCTTCTTTTCTTTCTTGGCTTCATTTATCACACGAGGCCAGCCAGGTCATCTGTGCTTGATTAATGTCACTCTCCTGATCTCTCAGTCTTTTCTTCCCTGACCTAAAGGACAAATTCACTGAAGACACAAAGCACTGTGTTTTAAAGTGCATTTTAATGCCACAAGCAAGCTGGAAGATGTTGCTGATATAAAGAATTTAAAAAGCAAGCCAGTGATACACACACTGACCAGTGATACAAATACTGAGGTCAACATAACATGAATGTTACGCAGTATCATTCATGCAGCATCAAATGAAAATTCTCTCTGTGTGGTTCCTGGTCCCTGATTGGTTGTCCACCAAACCAAACGCTTCCTTCCCTATTTCCTGCTGGATCCTTCAGAGTAAAAAGCCCATCCAGCCTTTCAGTCTGTTTAACTGAGTTCTCTCAGCTCACCAGGTCTCAGTTTGTTGCTACAGTCATGATGGTGTTGCTTCAGTGCTTATGCACTTGTGCTAATGTGCAGCAGTCGTTTCTTTTAATGTGTTCTTTAATGTTTTAAGTTCTTTGCAGCAGGCGCTGCTTGCCATTTATGGTGGCTTTGGCCTCTTACTGTTTTCTTTTTGACATGCTACCCTTGGTTTACTCCTCTTCTGGGGATTTGCTATTAGTTTTGGTTAATATATTCTGTATTTGTGACCCTTTTGTGTTTGTGTGGCATAGCTAACAGAAAATACAGAGCTATTTTAAAAAATAAAACATTGTTTAACCAATACCTCAATGCCATCTTTATATTGTGTCTCACTGGAAACAGACTGGGATACACTGTGAGACACAACACCATCCACACCAGTACAGTGAAGAGTTTTCCCAGTGGTAAACCCTGGATCGCCAGTGACCTAAAGAGCTTCTTAACAAGAAAAAAGGTTTCTTCAGTTCTGCTGCAACACAGACCTCTACAGGAGACCCTCCCTGAACACAGCTAGAACCATCTACGATGAATCTTTGCAGAGACTAAAATGATGAGACTCCTGCAATATTTGAATTTCCCTTCAGGGATAAATAAAGTATTTTTAAATTTGAATTTAACTGAATTTACCACCCACCCTATGAACACCAGGTCATTCATGAATGCCAAGCAAGACATGTTGATGAGGAGGATTATTTCTTTGATAAGGCTTTTCTTTCAAAAATGAAAATAAATAAAAAGCATGCATACAAATTTTAATTCTGTTCTTTGTTTTTGTGAATCAGTCAGATGTTTTTGCATAAATCTCAACTTTATTCTGTAATTTAAATGTAAGGATGTCTTGTAGCAGACTGTAAACGAAAAACATGTTACATGATTTTCTTCTACTTTTGAATTACTAAAACTGAGGACAATTTAGCTGTTGCCGTTATACCTAAAGGAACATTTTGGACATCAGATGTGTAGCACTAACTTCCTCACAGATTTGTTGAAAGTCCAATATTATGCATTTCCTGACTTTAAATAATTCAAAAGTGATTTGCAGCTGATGTATTAATGTCCATGAGTTGCATTTTTAGTGGTACCCAGCAGATGAAAAATAGATTTATTTGCAGTGTGGTGAGAAAGTGTAAGCTTTTAGACCTTTTGTTTGTTTGTTTTGTCCAAATTGCACGATCATGATGTCCAGATAAAACATGAACTTGTCCTGGTCCTGGGAATCGCAGCTTTACCACAGACAGCCCACCAGATGAAGAAAGTGAGAGACTATCAACAGTTAAGAAGGAAAAAACAAATTGGGCAATTTAATTCAGTTTTCATTTCCAAAAGTTTGTATTTCAGTTCAAAATAGCATGTGTGTAAGGTAAAACGTGTTGATGAGTATCTGTGCTTTATTCAGTTTAAGTCACTTTCTGTCACTGTTTCCTTCCAGGTCAAACTCAGAGTCCAAAATGCACAGATGCTGAATCTGATCCATAGATGTTGCAATTGATACATCCCAATCTACAAATGATGTTGTTTTCATATTGATTTGCACATGGGGGAGGAGATTAGAACAATTTCATGTGTAGTGGTTCAGTAGTAAATCCTGTAAAAAACAAAACAATAAAAGATGAAGAAGGTTTCAAAATCTTAACATAAATGTTACATTTATATTTCAGTATCACACCCCCTCCCCCTTTCTTTTTTCTTCCCCAAATGATCATTTTGTCTGTGTAAACAAAAGCAAGGTCTTCCCTCTGCCCCTCTTCTTCCCCGAACACGTTCGCAACTGTGAGTGCAATGAATCAAAATAACTGACTGACTCTGTAGTGCTCTGCCAGCCATGTGCAGGATTTATTGGGCATAATACATATAAAATAGAGTAGAAAGTGCTAGAGAGTGGTATAAAAGACTAGATTTTGTTACACGGGCTGTTTGCATCAGGAAATGTGTGAAAGCACTGCTGCTTTTGTTAATGAGAAGTGTTAAAGAGACAGATGTAGAGGCTGAAGACAAAGAAAAACAAATGCAAAAAACTAATGATATCATGCGCGCTTTCAAAACACCCAACTCTCTGGTTGAAACTGAACAACATATCAGCACAACAGCTCACCTCAACCATCAAACACGTTTGCGGAGGAGTGATCATTTGAACAGTTTCTTGCAACTAAAGGTCGACCAGAAATAGGTTTGCAGGATGATGATTCCAGTCACACCATAACTGTACAACAGAATGGCTGAGAAGAAGAGAATCAATGTTGCAATGGTCCAGACAAAGATTGAACCTCAGATCAGTGCAAATGTTTGGTGAGCCTTGAGAGCATAAACATAAGCGTAAACAAATGTCCACAAAATTGATGAATTGAAGCAATATTGTAAATAAGAGTTGGCTTATTCAATTCAATTCAATTCAATTTATTTATATAGCGCCTATTTACAACAAGTCATCTCTAGGCGCTCCCTCCTATTCCCTCCTTAACAATGTGAGACACTGACAGTCATGTTGAATTTGTTCAAGTTAAGGCAGAAATCCCAAAAAACTAACAATTTTTTTTTCACAAGTGAGAATTTTCAAAGCTACGACCTTACTACCACTGACAGTGTAAATGAACCCAGATGTGTGATATAACCTGACTCTGACTGGCACACAAACTACATTCTTATAAGCTGTTTTCTTTGTTTCCTGTGTGGTTGAATTAGGAATTTTGGTGGTTTCCAGTGTAACCAAAGTAAGTACAAACAACTAATGATATCCTGCATCAACATAAGTATGGTAGGCTAATCTGTAAAGGATAAGCTGCACGTGGATCGCTTTTCGTTAAAATCACCACCTGTTTTTATTCCTTTTCCATCAAATTAAAAGATATGATATGATATGGTATCACTCCCACTCACTACCATGTTTGAGTTTGTGCCAGAGATGACACCTCCTACACTTTAATTTACAGGTTAAAAATATTAAAAAAAACACTTAAAAAGCAACAGTATCAAAAGAAAATAGGATGGAGAATAAAAACAACACCAGTGAGATTTTTTTTACAAAATGCACCAAAAAAAGAAAAAGTCAGAATAAGATTTTGATGAAATCATCGGTACACAATTCAGCCTGGTTAACATGAGCTAAATTTCTAGTCTTTCTGGAAGCACAACTAATGCATTATCAGGCTTGAAGCAGCAGGCGGACACAGGTTCAGAATTCTTTAGAAAAATGATTTAATCTGTAAACAAAAGTGTGCGTAGGGACAAAGAGTAAGTGGCGTATGTAATCGCACAGGAACTGCAGGACAAACAATACTACACACTGTAGTTGGGTCTGTGCAGGGTATAAGTAGATAGGAGGTCAGGTGAAACAGATGAAGATCATGAGGGCATAGGTGCAGTCCATGATGAGGAGAACTGAGGGATTCTGGGAGTTGTAGTGTCGGGATTGGTGATCAGAAGGCTGGCGATGCTGACCGAGGTACCGGGGGAGGAGTGGGCATGACATGCATTTAATTCCCAATGACAGGAAAACTTCATATCTAGTCCACAACAGTCCATCTTCTGACCATCCCAGCATTTACACCTAACTACTAGACGCCACTGGAGGACACCAACTAACACAGCCAACCTGCAAGTCCGACCCTGCAACCATCACATGTTTTTATATTTTGTGCCTCTCCCCTCTCTGTCCTGTCTGCCACCGAATGAAAAGAAAGTAAATGATTCCAAATAATTCAATTCAATTCAATTCAATTCAATTTATTTATATAGCGCCTATTTACGACAAGTCATCTCTAGGCACTAAAATCAGAATGTGGGTAAATTTGGGAAACAAAAACTGACCCTTACGCAATGTCATGTTACAAACATAAAGGTTTTAAATGTCAAAATAATATGCATTAAAGAGGTTTGCACCAAATATTAAAATAAATAAATATATATATATATTTTTTTTTAAGTTTTGGAAATCATACTGTCCCTGTTTTTTTTCTTCAGATGGTTGAGACCATGATCTGTCTTGGAAGTCCACAGGAGTACCTGGTTGTCAGAGGCAACTGAGCAAAAGTACAGTCAGTACTGTACTGTTTGCACGGTGGTGGTGCATCATGGTGTCTCCGGGAGGGCCAAAACCTATAGACTGGACTGCTAGGGACCCCTATAGATTTTTTTTCTTCACTCTACTCCCACTACTCTCTTTTCTTGTTTGTATATGTCAACACAATTAACATGGTTCCCTGTGGTATCTCATAGGCAAATATCCTTGCACTAATCTTTGTGTTTGAAATGAAATGGAAGACATCATGGTTCATGTCCTTACGTATCCTCTTCAGTCGGAGGCTTCTTCAAATCTACTGCAACACAGACCACGACAAGAAACCCTTCCAGCCCACAGTTATGACCTTCCACAATTAACTTAAAACATGACGACTGCAACAACTGAATTCCCCTTCGGGGATTATTAAAGTATTTTGAATTTGAAATTTTAACTGAATTGTTGTGCTCCCTAATCTGTCATCTCAGATCCCAAACTGGTTAAGGCAGATGGCTACACATCTTTAGGCTGTCTCAGCTGGAGGATTGGTTCTTTCTGTTTATTAGGTTGATTTTCCTCCTTACTGGCGCCTTGTGCTTGTTCAGGATGGGAGTGGTACTGAAGTGTAGATTTCATGCAGTTGACTTTCTTATCTAGTCTGTTCTTATTTAGTATAAGTGTACAACATGGTTGTTTAAAGACAGAAAATGACCTAAAATGAATAATCTGTATCACTTGTTTTTTATCAGAAGTAGCTGTGTCCACAAAAAGCCCTAAATGCAATGCATTACTGACACTTTGCGATAGAAAAAGCACCATTTCATGGTACCGGCGGAGCCCTTGCTGGAATTAACTGGATCCTTGTCTGTGTATGTCACAGTCATCTGATTTCCATTCCGAAAAAAAAAAAAAGAAAAAAAGAAAAACAGAAAGTGACCCCTATTTCGTTTTTCACTTTGAAATTGGAAATCAAAAGATGGGAAATGACCTGTATTCCATTTTTCTTCATAAAATTGAAAAACCAAAAATGGTAAATGACTAATAACCTGACTTCAGGTGCTGTGTGCATGAATGGAACTTTGAAACTGAGAAAACCATTACATTTTTTTAATTCCTGACTTTTACTGTTGGTCTTTTTAAAACACCATGTAGACATCATTTCCTTGCCAAGAATGATACTAAAAATGAGCTGAAGATGTTTTTTTCAATACGTATTCAGCCTTAATTAAAGACAAGAGCTTAAATGTGATGGCCTGCAGTGATAAAGCTGCAGTACTGACATGCATGACAGCCAACAAACATCTCCTCATCGGTTGGACTATAGTTAGTTGTGAATAGGCACTAGACAAGTGAAATGAACTGCTTGAATTAGTTATATAAAAACTCCCCAGTAGTCCATCACTGTGGGTGGTTGCTTTCTTCAAGCTGAGGTACTCTAGCAGATACTTGGAGGCTTGGGAGAGTGGGGGTGGTGGGGGGATGTCCACACAGTATCTGTATCAGTAGCTGTGTCTTGGACAGAGATCACTGAGTCATATCCTATGATGTGATGAAAAAGTTACCCTCTTGTTGCATTTTTTTTTTTTCCTCTTACAACCTTAATTTTTCAATTTTTTCTTGTTCCTTCTTCTCTGCTGCTCTTTTGCTGCTGTACTTAAAGCTCCATAGTTATCTTTTAGTCAAGGAAATGAGAGTTTGGATGTTCAGAAGCTGCTAGTGACTAGTGAAATGCAAGTAGATTTAGGAGGCAAGCTTGTTGTTAGTCAGGAAATAGTTTGCTCTAGTTTAAGACCTGATATAGTTTTGTGGTCAGTTAGTCAGCAGATAGTTTATTTTATTGAGCTGACAGTTCCCTGGGAAGATTCAGTGATTCAGTGCTTTCAAGCTTATGAAAGCAAAAAGCTTAGATATGAAGACTTGGGAGCAGAAGCTGAGCAGTGAGGATGGAAAGTTAGGGTGCGTCCAGTGGAGGTTGAATGTAGGGGTTTCAATGCTAGATCTACACTTTCATTACTGGGGGAACTGGGTATAGCTAGGAAGAGTTTGATGAAGTTGGTAAAGGAAATCTTAGATGAGGGAACCAGATCAGAGCAGTGGATCTAGATTAGGAGAAATAATGTTAGTTGGGGACCAAAAGTCTAGTTTTAGTGAACCTCATCTGTTAATAAACAGGAAGGAGTGAAGGTAGAATGAGATGAAGTCCACCAAAAAGGTCTCAGAGGAGAAAAACCAGGAAGTGGAAACCTATTTATGGAAGTGGGTGTGGCCTATTTGACTTTGTTTGTCTGGGACCATGGAAGTAAGTGTGTTAGAGAAGATAGTGTTGGTATTGTCACAACCCGGAATTTGTATGTGGGTTGCATGGGTTTGTTGTAGGTGACAAAGCTGGTTTGGGGCTGTGGTAGCTACTTTGTTGGCAGGATAATGGAGGTAGCCTTTTTGCAGTGGAATTTGTTGAGTCTGTGTGGTGGAGCAGTGACAACTGGCATTAGGGGAATGACTCTAGGATGCCAGAAATCACTGTTTAGCCTCCTGGAGGTGTGGTGGGACAAAGTAAATGAAACACCGTCGAAGGGAGGTCCCACCTGAAGACCCCAAGACATGTCAGTTATCACTGCTCACAGGGTAGTTTATGGTCCTACTAGCTTTTAATGAGGGTTTGCTATTGAGAGCACATGTTTCTGCAGACAGAACATAACAATAGTAGAGTAGTGTAGTTTAGGCTCAAGGGGTCACGGATCACCGTGCCCAACCTACACACTGGACATGACAACTTAGTGTAGAGACTTTATGATGTCAAGGTCTTTTACTAAACGCTAATCCTTTCTGTCAAGCATAAATTTCTTGTGTTTATAATAACTTGAAACCAGCCTTTTCAAGCCACTGGTTGCCACTTCTTCAATCTGCCAACGGCTTCTCTTTCTATGATTCTTCCTCCTCTTTCTCATTTGGTTCCTGCAGCCTGAGGCATCCACTTAGCACTTCATCACTGGGGGCCTTCTTCCAGCTCAGTTTTATCATTGTGCCAACATTGTGAGTTTAGACAGCGTAGCTGTTTCGAATCTTTTTATGATTTATATTGACAGATATTATTTATATAACGATTGGCTGTCATGCAAGCCACAAGTAGAGACTAGGCAACCCACACAATGAGTACTACTGTCCTGAATGTAGCAAACACATTATAATGGGTAAGTGAGCAATGAACAGGATCATTCAGGATCAAGAGACTATCAGTGAGAGTTATAGCTGTAACCCTTTGACTTTTTTTTTCCTGGTACCATAAACTCAGTACCTTCCTTGAACAACAAATCTGCTAAAAACTGATGATCACAGATGGATTATATATGCTATGGTCTGTAAGAGATGAATCCTGTTTTTCTATCAAAAAACAAAAACAACCCATACAAATATTAAAGTCCTTTAGAATTGAACAATCTTCTTGGTTCACATAGAAGATAGCATTTCATTGGAGAGCATGTGGAGTTTTACTTCATGTCTTTACTTCATGGGGAGTTCCCCACTTAACTCATTGGTTGGAAGGAGGCTTTACCCAAATCCTTAACTTTTAAAGCCTGTGGAAATCTGCCACCAGTAAAAAAGAATTCTCTCACTGAAAATGTTATGAGATGATGTCCACCCCACCCCCCTCCCCATCCCTGCTGAAATATTTCTCTCGTTTCTTTGGGACCCACAAAGCCTCCAAACAGCAGTGGCAATGCAGTTGAGACTATCTCTGAAAAGACCTGTGTGAGAGCTTGCCTGCGTTTTTCTGCTTTGTTAATGTGTGAAAATGGCATCTGTGTGTTCATTTCTGTTTTTGTTTGGCTGTGTGTGCACAGCCTTTGCCATTTCCTCGAGAACTGAAGAGGCATTCTCTGAGCGTTGAGAAACCCACAGGGGCTTTGAGATGGCATGATGAGGTCGTTGTTTGACTTGGAGGGCCTGACTGTTATTTCTGTCTAACCTGTGGCGAGCTGGCAACGTTCCCTGAAATGAAGATGCTGGACCGCTGGGAGGAAAACCAAACGAACTGTAGGGCATGAATGGGAAGCGGGGCTGGGAGACAGAGACAGACAGAGAGGGAGACCTCACACACCAGAAAATTTAAGTTCAATGGAAAAACAAAAAACAGAGGACGGCTGAGTCATAGCTGTTATGACTGCTGTTCTGTGTGTGTTGGTGGATGTTAATGTGTTTCCACGGGAGTCAGTGAGCAAATGTGTCCACAAAAGAGCTGTGCGTGTGTGTTTGTGTGTGTAATTATTATTGAAAGCGCTGAGTCTATATGGCCACAACAGCATATTGAGCTGTAAGTGGACATCTGGCCAGACAAGCCACAGTAAAGAGGTTTCACGCGCATACACAACAGCTGTTAATTATTTAGACTCATGATTGGACTGGGAAATGTTTGCAAAGGCCCAAGCCGAGGAAGTGTTCAAACTGTGAATCCTGCGACATATCTGTGGTAAAAATGAATCTGAGCCAACAAACACCATGGATACAGCTCATAACACTCCTCCAAAACACACACCACAGTAGAGCTACTGGTCCATCTTCTTCACAGGAAATAACACTCTGGTGACATTTTGATTAACTTTTTTTTTTCTTTTTTATGATGTGAGGGTGACAAACGATGTGGAAAATTCAAAGTTTGAAAAGATTTGCTTAGTTTTGCTGAAGGTTTGTAGGCTTGTTGATAAATTCCAGCTTTGAGTTCTGATTTGTGGCTGCATGGCAGGTGTGCTTCGTAAGAGGCTAATGGTAACATGTTGCACCAATTATTACACAGCTGTTATTATGTGACTCAACTGGTGAAGGCGCATTCAAATGTGACAATGATTAGTGGGCAGAGTCAGTTGTGCTCGTGTTCAAAGTCTTGCATGGATTTCTTACAAAATCTTTACGTGGAAATCTGCGTATAAATTCAGATGTACTAAATCGCATGCATGTATGCACATTCTCTCAACACATCACAGTCAACTTGAAGTTGCATTCATGAGCACAACACTGCAACCTCTCTCCTCCCTCAAGTAGAACAATTTAAACATGACAATGGACCTCATGCAAGAACCAGTCGTATGAACAGATTTGAACTTAAGTGGTGCGTACGAGTGATTTCAGAGAACTTGTGCATTCACTAGTTTTCTCATATTTTGAGTTTTATTTCAGGTACAAACAGAATTTACAAGCAATCCGGACCTGTTTCAGGAGTCACAGAACATAGTGTTATTCAAATTAAGTTTTCTTGACTAAAGGATTGTATATTCAATTACTTTGAAGCAATCAGCTTACTTGTCTGATTGTTAATATTCACCATGAAAACCTCATCAGATTATTAACCTAAAATTCATCATTTCTCCAGGTGATCGAGGCTATGCTTTAGCCCCCATGGCGAGACAGGAACGCTCGTACAACGAGTGTCATATGCGCATCCATGGTGTGAAGTACACTGTTGGTGTGCTAAAGGTCAGGTGGATGTGTCTCAATAGAACTTGACAAAGAAAGGTTTTTGTTTCCTTATTTTGGTGACAGTATGAACCACAGATGACATGGAATTAAAAGCACTCATAATTCTTTCCCATTCCTTCTCTGTACCAGGTCCTGTAATTCTACTGCTGACACTGCTAAACATGACGGATTTTCAGTTTTGGATCTTTGAGAGCAGGACTTCAATCCCAGAGCCCATAAAATTTGTATTATTGCACCTTGATGGGTGTTGAGTATGCAAATTTACTGTCCTCGAGCACGAGCCTTAAATACGCACAGGTGGCATTCATCATGTTTATCCAGGTCATTTACATACTTTTCCCGAGGTGAAGCACGTTTGTCGAATCTGACGTGACGTGTTCATACGAGACCTTCATGTGAAAAAAAGTGAAGAAATTTAGAATAAGAATACGAAAAAGTTCTTGCATGAGGCCCAATGAGTGTAAGCGAACGTGGTTGTTTTCTCATCTAAACAAAACAAAATGGCCAAAGCAAGCAGGAAAGAGAAATTTCATTGTACTTAAAGTTGAGACCAGGAAAAAATATTTTATAAATAGTAAAAAAAAGTGGAATGAAGATGTGTGGTACTTCAATGCAGATGGCAGAATCAGACAACCGTACTATAAAAGACCAAAAAGAGTCAAAAATAAATAGGAGGAGGTGGAGGTGAAGCAGAGAGCTGCTGGCAAGATCTGTCCAGAACAGGTGGTGGATCCGGGGTCGATGATCTCACACCATCTGCACCACATTGTGTGCCACATGCAGCACAATACAGGACACCTTGGGAGGGTGATAATGGAGCATCCCCCTGGTCCTATCAAAGGCAGCGCCACCGACTTCGCCTGATCAATCTACACCTGCACGAGTACAGCAATGGCTATCATTGCATCTGTGCTCTAGCGCATGTCTGTAGGTTTATGGGGGAGATAACTGCAATGTCTTCGGTGGATAACCGCTGTCATCTGAAGAACTATTTAATAGTTATACATCTTATAAACCTTGAAAAGGGGATTTTACAACGATTTTAAATGCATCACTCACAAGAAGCGACCCTACCAGCTTGGAGCCTCATCCCCACGCTGATTGTAGGATTTATGAGTCGTGGTCGATCCAGGACATCTTACCACAGCATAAGTCAGGCACATTTATGGATCAAATATTATTTGCACATTTATAGAATAGAAATTCTGCCTGTTATACAAATTCAAGATTCGTTGGACTGTTTATAGCAACACGTGTGCAGTTGATCACTCAAGAGTTCCAAGAGGACAGTTTTTAAGAGTTTTTAAGCTATGCATACAGCTTTAAATGTGAACAAAGAAAGATGAGAATGAAAAAGGATATAGTTTGATTTCCATGAAATAACCTGCAGGATGATAACAAAAAAAAACAAAAACAAAAACAAAAAAAACCTTCTGTTCATGTGCTTATGAACAAAATCTTCTTAAAGGAGTTTGTGAATGTGTGTAGGAATCCTGGTAGTTTCTGTTTTGGCAATGTCTCACGAAGAAAGCGGGAATTCACTAACAAATGATATACTAATATAGGATCTACTTGCCGGTTATTTTCATTATAGGCTATCATACTGCCTGGACAGGGAGTTATTAGGGAAGTACTTATGAATGAAGTATTAACTATCAGGTCATTCATCTTATGTTCCTCATAGGTTTGCACATGTTATACTGATGTATGTTCCTGTTCCACTGGATGAAAAGCATAGGAGCAGATTCCCTGACATCTCGCATTGCGAGCCCTCTTGATAATAATAAATCATATAATTTTCCACATCTACATGTGAGTGTGTGTGTTTTATTTGTTTAGGACCCAAAAGCCAACTGAGCGTTTTCCAGCGGTGGGCTTCCAGCCAGTGTTCCTTCACCCGCAGGGCTTTATTGTTCCTCAGGCTCTTTCTGCGCAGCAGGAGGATACAGTCCATTTACACACACACACACACACACACACACACACACACACACACACACACACACACACACACACACACACACACACACACATATGCACCATTCATGTGGGAAAGAATGAGCCCAGTCTGGATTAGGCTATTCCCCAATGTAACACTAGACAAGGCATCCAATATCTTCAGCCTTTGCCGTCCAAACAGTGACTTGGCACAGACTGAGTGGAGGTCTGGAAAATCCCAGAGCTGCTGTAGAGTTTTTGGTGTGGCCTACTCTTTTATTATAACAACTCTATAAATGCTTACAGACCCTAAACTTGGCCCTTCCTGAAAAGAGGCTTCAAGGGAACCCTGCTGCACACTCTCAGACATATATATTCATCATGGTAGGAACACAAACAGTCCCTGTGTAACCATATTTTGCAAAATAAGCACAAAGTGTGTTATATTTCTCTGTGTTCTCTGCTCTTATTGAGAGTCAAGCACTCGCTGCAGGCGCAAAGACAGCTGGAAATCCTTAGTCTTGATGGTATCCACACACACACACAGAGGGAGAGAGAGAGCTGAAGGAAGGAGGAAGATATCAGAAAAAAATAGAGGTGGAGGTGAAAAATTGTTGGTGTGTTTATAGAAAGTCATCAAACTCCATGCATTTTTGTTTTTATGTTTCTGGCGGTGCTAATGTGATCCTAATTGAGGTCGTGAGAACACTTTTCACTCACCCAGAGAGTCAAACTCGTCCTGTGACCAGCCTTCAAGGTTCAGAAGAATGCAGAAAGAGAGAAAGAGAGAGAGAGGAAAAAAAAACTCTGGAATTTAATTCTCCCTCCCTGTTTTTTTTTTTCTCTCCCTTACCTCTTACATCTGGAAAATCATTTCCTGGCAGTGGACTGAAGGCAACTGAACCCTGTTAGATACTGTCTGACTTTTCCTTCCTCCCTCCTTGTGAACCTTTTATCTTTCAACACCTCTGGTTCTCTGGATTCACTCTCACTTCAGCAATTTCATGTCTTTACATGCTTCTTTTTCTCATTCCCACTTTTCTGTTAAGGTTTTTTTCTCAGATGATTTTGTTGGCAAGGCTGTGAAAGTCAGTTTTGTTGCCCCGTGTTTCTCCCATTTCCTTTTTAACTTTTCTGTTTTGTCAGTGGCATTTTCTCTGGCTCCATGAGATCGTAATCTTGAGATATTTCAACAGTCTTGATAGAGTTCCCACATATATTTAGCACTTGTTGACTTCTTTTCCCTCACTCTTAACTGGATTTAGGTGCGTTCTTTCTTTCTTTCTCTTTTTTTTTTTTTTGGGAAGTTAGTTCATCTGATGCAACTCCCCATTCCTCTGGAGCCTGGACATGCAGACGCTCCACTGCTGCAGGCGTGCTGATGGGCAGAGCTTATGGCTCATGAACACATGTTGCTGGTTGCACACACACATTTTCAACATATTGTTAGCACTACTTTTTCAGCATTTCCTGTAAATGATCGCAAATCCTTCCATGCATGACTGAATCAGACTATGAATATTAAAGCTGTCTTTGGTAAATAACTTGCTCATTAGCTGCTGTTATTCATCTTCCAGTCACCTTTCATTGTATTTATATATGTCGTGTACACCTGTGTCAAAAGCTATAGTGGGAAACGTGTTAAGAGAAGAAATGACACCAAGAAATGGAAAATCTAAAGATGCTTTCACCGAAATACTTTGGTGTCCATAGTTACCAACTATCAAGGCTGCCGTTTGTAAAGCAGCTCACAGTGAAAATAAATCACCTTTAGCTTCAAAAGAGTGGCATGAATTTTTTTTGAAAGTTACTTTTTAGCGCATTTACAGCAATATTTGTCAAGTTAAATTTATATTAAATAATTAAATCTAACTATGAAACGTTACACCTACATTATATCTAAATCTAAATGTTAAATTTAAATATATACCCACTTATTTCTGTGCAGGGTCACAGGGGTCTGCTGGAGTTTATCCCAGCTGTCTTAGAGCCCAGAACAGGGGTACACAGGGGGACAGGTCGCCAGTCCACTGCAGGGTCACACGTAGACAAACAACCGCACACACACTTACAGTCATTCCTACGTGCAATTTAGAGTCACCGACTAACATGGCGTGCGTGTCTTTGCACTGTGGGAAGCAGCTGGAGTACCTGGAGAGAAACGGCTACCGCTTTTAAGTTGAGTTCTTGCTGTTGCTTGTTTGGTGCTTGCGGTCATTTTGTCAGTTTTTATGCAAGAAAAATCTTTACTTTCCTAATTCATGTGTTCAGGCTCTGTTTTATGTTGCTGTCCCTGGGAGCGTGTTGTAACAAACAAGTTCAAACACTGGTCTGGAAGCATAAAGTTTTTACAACAACGAAAGCTCTGGTTCCAGTGAAGGTTCTGTTTACTGCTGTCACAGGAACATCAGCACACGTGTCACGTTTTTTCTAAAGTGCCTCTGTTGAGTGATCATTTGGTTCTTCCAAGTCAGTACTTCCCACAACTGTCCTCAAAGAGTCATGGTTTCATTTCATAAGTTTTTGTTAATTAAATGTTAATTATTTGGCCTTGATTCCAAATCTGGGTGCTCATTAATGAAACTGTGTGTAGGATTCTTACAAAAAGTTTACATATGCCCAAAAGCTAGAAACCAGATGTGCACCAAAAAATAATCTATTATGTAAAATTGTGCACATGAACACTTGAATGAATCTTTATAAATCACCGACCTCTACACACTCACATTTCTAGCCTGGTCCTCACCAGAGTCTTTGCACTTCAACCTATTCCTGCAAAGAGTCAGCACTGTGCTCCAATATCCGTATTTTCTGTACTTATGTACTCAGTTTGAGTACGTAGGGCTTTCCGATTCATTACGACTGCGGTGAAAATAATTGTACTGGAAGGACCCGGATGATGCACCCATAACGGTCAAAACGCTGAGTGTGGAACAATGTATACTTTTCGCACTCCACGTACGCCATATTAGCTATGTAGTGGAAGAGGTGGAGCCAGGCGGACCCAACTCAGCTCGAAAAAATAAAAGAAAGATTGTAACATCAACTGGATCAGCTCCATTTACAGATGAAGTTTTGTGGTTTTACATATTAATAATTACCTGTATTTTTCTCGCTCACCGTTTTTGGCAGGTGACAAGCCGATGCGGCAATCGTGATCGTAATTTCCGGTAAGTGCACCACTGAGTATGCGATGTGGAACAACACTTACCTGCCAAACTCTGCGCACTTAGTAAGTAGAGAGTACTGCATTTAAGTGTACTCACTGAAGTGTGGATACCAGAATACACCACTAGTGACTCTCCACTGCTAAACATTTACTTCCTGGTGAGCGGATTTTCTGAATCTTAAAATCTTTGGTCCACCCATAAATCAATGACTAACGTTTAGCGATGGCGTACTATGCATTAGCACAGCCATCTCGTACTTGTAAACACAGTCCTCCATACCAGACAATATTCAATTCAGGGCTACTACATCATTTCCTTTCAAAAAAAAAAAAAGAAGTAAGCACTAATCTTGTTGTGGCTTTAAGTTGCTGATACCAGGGATCTTCTCCAGAACAGAGCACATAGCCTCCCATGTATGCGTGTCCACCATCATCGTAGTTTTTTTATAGGACTCAACTGAACTACAGCCTCTAACTGACACTGTGGCTCTTGGCCACGCCCTTCTGTTTGTTGATTGGTCGGTCTTTTTTTGAAAAAAAGAACTGAGCTTTCCAAGACAATGTGATGAAGTGAAATAAAAATGGAACAGAATTACTAGCCTAGTGAGGACCAGGCTCGTCCTTTCCACCATAAATGGTCAATGCAAAGGACTTAATGATTACTTTCTGCATATAAAGCAGCTGCTGAAAGGCCATCACACACATGCACCTGCCTGTCTGTTCTGGAAATTCTTCGTAATAACATCGTGAAAGTAAAACTAACAACAACAAAAACACAGAAAGGTTTTTGATGGCCACGTCAACAAAATCAGATAGAAATTATGTTAGCAATCCTTAAATTAGCAACATCCAAAAATGTATTTAGCCAAAATAAACTGATCACTCCCATATTAAATCTAGTGATTTTATTTATTTATTTATTTTTGAGCCATTTCCATGGAAAAAGTCTGGTTGTACTTATTTTCTTTACACTCTGCTTCTCCACTTTGGCTTTGGCTTTGTTAAATAAAGTGTACCATGGTGTAATATATCATTTGTTATTGTTTATTTTATATCAAGACATTACATGAGCAATTGATTTTTTTTTCCCAAATAAGATTTTATGTAAAATCTTGTATTCGAAAGAAGGCATATTTTCTTTTTAACATGAATGTAAATGGATAAATTACCACTAAAAGCCAGGGGGAAAATCCTGTGTTGAACTCTTCCTTTGAAGTCTCCATGAAACGGCTCATTTGTCTCCGTATACGACAGATTTCTGTAAAAAAACAAAAAACAAAAAAAACAATACAGAATAGTGTGTTCCATTTACAGTGGAAGTCGGAAGCTGGATCTCTGAATAACATCACATCTGCGGTGATGCAGTCAGAAAATGAACTTTTCCATATGTTAAACAAGTGCTTGATTGCAAAATTATTCTTTTTATTGCTTTAACAGGAAATCACAGTTTCTCAGACCATCTATTTTGACAGTTCTCTCTTTTTTAAGTTATATTACTGACTAGGACTGAGTGGGAATCCGTTGTCCGTAGACCAAATAAAGAAAGCTGCACTTTGAAACAAATGTGCTCTCTACTCATGTGAAATTAAAGAGAGGAGTTCTCAAGTTTCTGTAAAATACAATCAATGCGAGCAGTGGCAAATGCCCACAAAGAAATGATGACAACATTTGAAAATCTGAGGAACCAACTGGTTGGAGGTTTGGCAATGATGATTACTGGAAATAGCATTTTTTTCTTAATGTATTGTTGTGCACATATGTTCACCATGGTTTCATTTCATGGACTTGAAGTATAACAACAGCCCATTGTGTCCATCTGAATATCCTTATATTTGTCCAGAAATCTGGTTACAGAAGATTAACTCTGTCCACAAAAAAAAAGAAAAAAAAGGAAAAAGAAAAACAGTTATTGCTTCACTTTTCTGGACACAAAGCAACATTTTTTTCTTCAAAACATGAAGTGTAACACCCTAATGAGTAAAGTGGAAACAGCAAAAAGAAAAGAAAAGAAAAAAGGTGAGTAAAGCTCAACATTCTTATATTAGATTTTATTTCCCAACACACAAATGCAAAATGTGCATAAACTGTTTCAAATGTGTTACTGTTTACTGTGTATTTTATAAAAAGTGTAGTAAAAGGAATGTGAGGATTTAAAAAAGAAAAAAAAGAAGCAATGTCTGCATTGTTCTTTCCAAACTCAAACATTTACTGTATATCTGAGAAATGCTTGGAGATTTATTTTTCCTGTGAATCACTGATCGAATGGTTAGTTGTATAACAGCTGTTCGTCAGAACTGCTTCACATCTGTGTTGTATGGAGTGGCACCTGTGGACAGGTATTCCAGTCCACGACGATTGGACTGCATTTTAAAAGTCCTCTGCATTTCTAGGTTGTTCCCCAAACAGCATTTTTGTTTTTTTTTTTTTGTTTTTTTTAATGTCACCCCACAGTTTCTCTGTTGGATCAATGTCTGGGGATGAGGCTGGTCACTTCATAACATCAATCTTGTTGCTCTGGAAACAAGATGCTGCTTACTGGTGTGTTTTGGGTCATTGTCTTGATGAAATACCCGTTTCCTCTTCAGTATAAGGCATCATGACCGCTTCAAGTATTTTCATGTATTTAGACTGATCCATGATCTCAATCTTGCTTTCATTAGTCCACAAAATGTTGCTCCATTTCTCTTCAGGTTCGCCAGTGTGGCTTCATGCTGATATTTTGGCTTCACATAGACGTCTTTTAATAGTCACAGGTAACTTTAGATCTTCTTTGACCACCCTGGAGCTGATCATTGGCTGAGTCTTTGCCATTTTGGCTATTCTTCCATCCATGCAAATAATAGTTTTACATTTTAAACATGTTTTCATGATTAGGTTTGGAATAGAATGTGTAGTATTCCCAGTACATTTGCATGTTTGCAAATAAAAAAACTTTACTCACTCACTTTATACACTTTTCTTTCCCCCAAACACAGCTATTATTCTGAACACAACTGTATAGAACCACAGAAAAACACACGGTAACTATTTATTTTCTGTATTTCCCCTTTAAAGGTGCTTGAGAGTAATTATCACTCATCATAATAACTCATCTCCTTCTTTCCAGCCAGTGTGTCTCTTGAAGCCTCCTCTGCTTTTGTTTGATTTGGACAAACACTGTGCTGTGAAAGCGATCCTCCCCAGTAAATCCATTCATGGCTGACCGTTTTTATTCCCCTAACCAGAGCAAAGTAAAGCAGAGCGGCCACATCTGGCAAACAGTTCTCGCATCTGGTTTGTGTATCAGCTCCTCGCACGGCCGTCCACCACAAAGTCTCAGAGACATGAGATGAGATACAGACACTCAAGGGAAGAGATGCTTGAGGATGTTGAATGAATTTGTGTTCAGAGGTCAGATAATCCGACAGAGGAAATGTTTCTCACTGACAAAATACCAGACAGTCAAGCAGCTCTGTATGTATATATGTGTATCTATGTATTAGCTAGAGGTTAGATTACCGTGCACACTGTTCCATATCTTATTATATTACTCATACTGCTGTAACCAGACGGACCTACGGATAGTTTCCAGTGTTTTTTAAGCAAAAGATTCACTATGACAACAATTAAAAGGGGGTCTGTAGGATTCAGGCTGCCAGGTAGTTAGACCCTAATGAAATGCTGCCCTCTTGAGTCTAAAGTGTGTTTTGCATACTTCCTGATAGATGTTTTCTTTTAAAAAAAAGAAAAAAAGAAAAAAGCAATATAATAGTGGCAGCATGGCAGTTTCAGTCTTGGTTTCGTGTACTTAAAATAAGTTATTTTCACCAGGAAGTTAATTTGTGTGTTGCGCTTGTCTCTGTGTTGACTCACTGACACCACATGTGTTCATCCATGCATTGTTCTCACTGACTGTAGGAATACAGTAAATGTTAATAAAGATGCTTACAATTTCCTTTTCTTAGGACTTTATCACTAGTTTCTTTGACAAATTCATTTGAAGTTCTTCAATTAGTCTAGTGATGCATCGGGTTTACGCTCAAGCATTATACAGCATGTTAGTAAAGATCACGCGCTACACATTGGCTCTGTAAAATCCTTTTAAAACACATATACTTGGCTACATCACCAAACACAGATTAAAGGCACAGCTCAGACACATGTACAAGGACATGTGAGACATGCACCTGCTGCGATAGTTAGCAGAGTAGGAAAGTAAAAAGGGTTTGGTGTTTCAAAATCATTCCATCTGATGAAGTATGACGCTGGTCTGGCAAACCTTAATATGTGCACATCTGAGTCACCAGCTACCAATGCATTAAAGTTAAGTCATGCATACAGACAAGCCTGCACTTCCATGGAAACAGGTCTGAGGTGAATAAGAAAAGGGAGGAATTTATGAAGTATATTGATTTCTGAGCAACAACTTTATACAGAAGAATAGACACAAAATGCTGTTTGACATCAATGATGCACTTCAGTGTTTCTGTAACTGCACCGCGTCTTAAATATGAACTGCAGAGTTACTGTTTGTAAAAGCACCATTTCATGTTTTTGCATAAAAAAAACTATTTACTGATAAAAACATATAAGTCAATCTTTATGTTTGAATTCAGTAATTTCACAGACTGAAGAATGAATGTGGGTGTGCTGGCGTCATTAGCTGTAGTAGCTCAGGTGGGCTTCTTTGGGGTCTGTGTGTAGGATACTGATCCTGCTCCACCTCAGCTGCACTGATGGAGACAGAGAGGTGTTCAAATCAAACATTTTCTTGGTTTTGTTGACTCTAAGCAAAGACTGACATGCGGTCTTGGCAACAGGGCTCATTGGGCCTTTTGATGTTGATAAACCTGCTACATAAAGAGACCAAAACTCCAGTGTTGGGACCCTACGGAAGCCCTAAACGGTCATACATGCATACATGAAGCCCTAAACGGTCAGTATGCAAGCATTTTAGTTCCGCCGTTTTCTCGTGATAACAAGTTATTTTTTCCTTCGTTTTCCTGTAATAATGACATAATTAATTTGAGATCTCAAGGGCACTGCAATGCCCTGATGAAGGTCGATAGACCGACAGCTTGGTGAAAAATACACTTGTTTGCATGGATCTAAGTGTGCAGAGACTTTTTTTTAGTTTTCTTGAGATCTCAAATTAATTATCTCGTTATCACGGGAAAATTATGTCATTATCACGTTAAAACGGAGGAAAAATAACTCATGATCACGAGTAAACGGCGGAGTTATGTCGTAATCGCGGGAAAACGGAGGAAAAATAACTTGTTATCACGAGAAAACGGAGGAAATAAAATGCATGCTTGTATGGCCCTTTAGGGCTTCCGTAGGGACCAGAGCAGGGCACCAATAATAATGTTCTGTCAGCACGTGTCTGCAGGTTTTACTACATGCTAAACGTGTGCAAAGCCACAGATCAAATCCAAAAGAAGTCCACACTTGATACAAGCAATAAACATAAAATGATTTACACTTTATTCTTAAAAGAACTGCCAACACATTAAGACTTTTTATGCGTTTACATATGGTTCAACTATTCATCCGTCATTTCCACTCGATGAACCCAGCGTTGATCAAAAATAATCAAACTATCTTGTAAAACATTTTTGTTCTGCATGATCTGTTCAGACACTGATAACATTTAGGGTCGTCTGCCGTAAAGCTCTTTTCTCATTCAAGTGAAAACAACATTTTTCAATTTTGCTTAAAAGAAAGGAAAAAAAAGAAAGAATTTGGCTACTACAGAAACATAAATGTCTCCTTCCTCTGGTTCCAGTTCACTTTATTTAATATTGTATTTTTTTGTGCAGCACATATGAATATCATTAAAGTTTTTCAAACTTTTAAAGTGACAAAATCTCTCAAATGAGTTTAAATATCTTTGGTTCATAATACTTTTTAAAATTATTGTTGCATCTTCAGTAATTGTATTACTATAAAGCAACATTTTTTTTGTGGAAATTTGCTTTGAGTTACTTTTTTTTTTGTTTGTTTTGTTTTTAAATTAGAGAGGGCTTTCATTTTTGGTTGACTGATGCTACCCAGAGACCTTTTGCTGGTTTTAATAACGGCAACCAAACTTTTTAAAGGTTGTCAGTTGGTCTCAGACAAAAAGTGAAACAGATGAAAACAGGCCTCAGTGAAACAAAGCTGCAAATTCAAAATCAAGACAAAGTGGGTTAAAACATGAGAAACTTGGACCAGTTTTACTGGAAAATCTCTTCCTTTTGTTGTCTTTAGAGAGATCAGAAGTAATTCAGCTTAATTCAAGTAGTAATGAAGGACACTTCAAGGTTGTGGATTCTTCAACTACCTGCCTGGTAAGTGCTTTTTCTCTTGTCTGTTGTTAGACGGGATTTTATTTTCATTTATTTTCAGTCGTCAATGATTTACAGCCTTCGCTTCCTGCTGTCTGGAAGTATTCAACCTGCTCGCCACTGAACAAACAGGCGACGGGAAGGCCATAATATTTAGGAATATTAACTTTCTATAAACCACTGTGCAGCGCCTTTCAGCTGAAACGAAGGCAGTAGGCCCAAACGTCAACTCTCTTTTCTATACTAAAATCAGATAAATAAACCACAGATGCACTTAATCTGTGTTCTTAAGACCTAAATGGTAAATTTATAAAATACTATCTTCTAAGATTATCTCTGGTAGGAAATGGCAAGTATTCCAAGAGGAGAAAGATGTGTAATGTACAGCACCATTTTGACACGTGTTCAATCGTCTGTGGGAGGAAACATGAATGAACAGAACAGAAAAGCAGTGCTTAGCACAACGAAGGAAAAAAACAAACAGATGAGGGCAAAACAGTGGTCCAGTGGGTTTTGAATACATTTTTAAAGTCATTTATATAACCTATTTAAAGAACAAACTGTCTTAACTCAGAAGATGGGTCAAAAGTATCCAATTTTAAATATATTGTGAAGTAGAAATCTTCTTGTATAGATCGTTATATCGTCTTTTTTGTATAAATCAGAGAAAGAAAAATAAATGATTGATTCTTCTAGAGCAACACTTTTCATATGGAAAATACTTAAAAACGTATTCAAATTAGAATTTTGCCCAAATCTGCAGGACTGTAAGAGCATTATTTTAATTCTAAGGAGCCTCTGTGTGTGTGTGTGTGTGTGTGTGTGTGTGTGTGTGTGTTCCATCGGTGTGTCACTGGTGATACATTGATTGAACAGTGTCATATCAGCGTAACTCCAGGCGGTACTTCTAGGCTGTCCTCTTACAGACGTGGATGAAGTAACACGGGGCCTGGCTCTGGCCTGGCACGTAGGTCTTAAAATCTCCGTAGACGCTGTGCTCCATTTTGCCGCTGAAAGCTTCCTTCAGCAGCCCGCTGAAGCTCTCCAGGCGGTGAGGGTAATAGGACAGACGGAATTTACTGCAGAGCACAAAGAAAAACAAAAACAAGACAACGCAAACATGTCACTACTCCTCTGGGATGGCTCTGCAGCTCTGATGGTGTTCACTCGACTCTGAACATCAGTTCTTCAATAGTAAATGAATCTGAGCGCCTGAAGAAGAACCCCGCTTACCTGACTTCAGGTAGATTGTGCTGGGTGGCCTTTGGCACCTGGATGGTGTAGTCCAGAGTAATCATGTGTGGTTTACTGTTGACCCACAGCACTGAGGTGGTGATGTCCTGGGTGAGGTCGCTCTGCAGCAAACACACACATTTGTAGGTCTTTCCACAAAACCTCAAGCTGTGTACAAAAACAGCTTCAAGCTGAGGCCTTCATAATAGTAATAATAATCATCCGTGTTCACTATATACGAAACAAAGTTTATTTACCTAATATTCACGAGTTTAAGGTCATTTTGATCATAAATAAAAGAATTTAATTATCATTACACTTGTTATAGAACACTGGGACGGTACAAAATAGCATTTTTTCTTTAACTATAAATAAATCTCGGTCACGCTAAGTTACAGAGGGCCACTGGTGTTTTGCTACAAGGAACGTATAATTTATTATTTTTGAAATAAGAGATGCAAGTACACTGATGTTTTTGTCAGAAGAGGTTCTCGAAGGAAGCGGAGTCAGCAAAAGCTGACATCTAATCAAATGTTTGACTACATTCCTTAAAACTGTCACCTGTGACATTTACTTCAACTTCTAAGGATCTTGATACACGCAGCATGGATCCATGCTTTCATGATGTTTACCGTGCTATCACCCGGCTCAGTTCAGGTGAAAGGCAGGGGTACAAGCAGGACAGTTTGTGAGTCCATCAGGGGCCTTTTTGGCAGAACTTCTTTGCTAAAAAAAACTGCAGTCACTTTGTGCTGCTTTAACTTTATTGGGACATTCATAATCAATATCACTTGCATAGGATGTTGGTTTTTGGGACTGAAAAATGACCTTTCAGCTCCATTTTAGTTTTCACATGATTCACTCAGGGGTTATAAGTTATAAGAAAGAAAAAAAATCCACAACTTTGGCAGGTTCCTTATAATGATCAATTAATCTTTTTAAGAGAATCATTTCTGCCTTAAGTCTAGTTTCTTTCATTACCTTGTAGTAAATATTTTTGCCTTGCGGCGCCCGTCCGGTCTCCAGAATGTAGTCGTAGTTGCGGTGGTCAATGATGAGGATCCCACCTGGTTTGACCATACTGGCAATGTTGTGAAGGGCCAACTTTTGGTCGCTCTGGTCCCCTACGAGCAGGTTTGTGAACAGTCAGCAAAAATGTCTTCCATCAGAAGTTTAAAAAAAATGAATAAATAAGTTAATTTAATGTAATTCAATTCAATCCCATGTGTGTGTATATATAGATATTGACAGTTGATATTTGACAGATGAATTCAGTCAACTACTTTTGATAAATCTGAAAAAAATAACTCACTGAACTGAATTAAAGATGTGCCTGCCAGATATATTGATAACAGAAATATAATCACAGAAATGGTTTGCTTTAAATGCATGATAGATCATGTTAATCCTTCACGTCCTTTCTTTTTTTTTTGTTTCTTGTCAGCGTACAGCAGTGATGCAGCCGTGTCCTTCAGGGTGTTCAGGGTGTGTCAGTACACTTCTGCATCACTGCTCGCTGTTGTCACACATTAACCACATGCTGCTTTGTAGCCTGGTTTTAAAGTCACTCTTGAACAGTCAGATTCATCAAGCTGAGACACAGAGTTGATCTCAGAACATTTTGTCTGTGATCTACAGGGAGGGCCTTTAACCGTACCTTTAAAGTCTGGTAAGTGGGCGAAGGAGTTGCCGAGGCAGATGACAGCATCAAAGCCATCTGCTGGTTTCTGAATGTCTTCTGGTAACGTTAGCCAATTAGCTTCTTCAATCACTGATGACAAGAAGGAAAAGGAAAAAAAGAAAAACAAAGCAATAATCCACTGAGTTTACATAGCATCCCACAGCTGAAAGGAAATTTGCCTGTGGCTATTTCAGCAACTGAAATTTAACAATTCATTATGTGAATCAATGAAATGTCATACCCCACTGATCAAAAGCTGGCTCTTTTCTTCTGTCCCATCTGGCCTTCAGTGCGTACTTGAGCATTTTGTCGCTAGCATCTGCACTGACCATTTTAAAGCCTTCTTCCACCAGCATAATGGAGTCAACTCTGCAAAATAAGAATCATTTCTTCTGTAAATATACAAAATGGCAGCACAGAACACACAATGTATATGGAAACTAGCATTTCTCAAGAATTCAACCTTTTTGGAAAAGTGTTTGATGTGTCTGACAAACGCACTGATTGAGTGTTTCAATAGGTGGAAGTGGTCTGTTAGGAGCAAGTCCAGCCAGGAAACCAGGACACGTCAAATTAACAGATCACTTTGTTTTTAATAAAGCCTTTAACCGTGTAGTCTCTTAGACCACCTCCTAGTTATGCTGCTACAGGCCTAAGCTGCAAGGGGTGGGGTGGGGTGGTGGGGTGGCACTGACTGCAATCATTAACAACTCAGCAACCGCAGGGTATAATATAAAGCAGCCAAGAAACACACGAAAGAGCAGAGCACACAAGCAGAGAACATTTAGGCAGCAGTTTTGGTACACACAAGTACAGTGAAATAAATCTTTAATAAAAAAGTAATAAATTAAATCATCCCTGGTCCAACTCATAGGGATTTTCCTGAAGAGCGTAATGACTACAGTCCAAATTGCACATCAGAACAGCTTCCTGCATGCTGCTACTGACTCTGATGACAGAACAGCTGGAATCCCTGGTACCACAACTCATTCAGACCGCCAAAAATAGCGGCGTTATTAGTAACCTCATTCCACGACGAGCGTGTTTACATCGCCCAAGATGGTTATGAAGCTGAGACACACTGCTGTTACAGAATGAGGCCACAGACAGTGCGCTGATATACTCTGAGGAACAAGAAGGTGTTTACTGCTTTCCAGTGTTTCCATGCAAGATGTGGCTTTAGGAATTATTGAATGATAAAACTGATTAATGTATCTCAACTTCAGTATAATTCATTTTAAAAATAAATAAAGCTGTTTGGAGGGGATATGCGTGAGTATGACAGTCAGCCAATGGCCTTGATGTTGTCCCCAGCACTGATAGACTATCAGCTAGATAAGCAGACTGCAGGGAACCAGTCAAAACTCCCACCAACAACCCAACACCTGCTCATAAACTGGAATATGAGGGAGAGAGAGCAGAGAGTTCCAGATACGCTGCAAAAACTGGGAACATTTACAGTCTTACAGTACTGCGCAAAAGTCATTGGCACCTTTAGTCATGTCCTTTTATCAAGACATGGAGGTTTAGGTGGCCTCCATGTTTGTTTTCCAGTCTCTTTAAGGTACAAATAGAAAATACAGCAATAAAGTTCTCTAAAAAAGGCTTTACACCACCTACCCCAACTGAACAGGAAATTCAGCATGATGTGAGGAATAATTCTACCTTTATTTGGGTCTGTGACATCACAGAACCCTGTCATTCTGAACTGGTCATTGAAAGAACGTAGGTTTTTGATTTGGCAGTCACTTAAGACAATCAAATACTGTATATACTCGGGCTGGGAGATATGACCTCAAATCAATATCACGATCAATTAAACACGTTTCCTCGATTACAATTAATGAGTGGTATTTTTAGTAATTCTTTTGCCCTCATAGATCACTGCAAATGTAATCAGCTATTAAAAATAGGATATTCTTCTAATAAGAGTACTTATCTTTGGTTTTCAAAATCATCGAAATAAAACACACACAGCTTAACTATATAAAGTCATTGAATGGGTATTTCGAAGAAGATAAATAATTGAAATGAGCAAGATTACATCAAATATTGGTTCTAAACATCAGTTTGGATTGATTTTTGATTTACTGCCTAACTCCCTGGTATAAACGTTCAAGTTTATACAAGGGCTGGACATGCCCATTTAAAACTAAATAGAACCAGTTTTCCATCCAACTTTATTCTGAGAGAGATTAAACTAAATACCGACTGAGGTTAATGTGTTTCTTCTATAGTGATGTTGATTATTTAAAAAGAATGACCAATAACCAGCCAACTGTGGGGATCGGTGAATAGATTGGAAATCCCTTTATTTTCTATTTATATCTAAATGTCATTTTAACTTTGATAAGACAACAACATGAGGGGTGGCTAAGGCTTTTCCACAATTCTGTATCTAATATATGAAACCTGGCCTAACTTATATTGGAGGGAGGCTGCAGTGGTACAGCAGCAGCTGCAACGCTGCACATTCATTCACTATTCTCCAGACTAATCCGGATTTTGTCCAGTTTAAAAGGTCAGCAAGCTGAAATTCCACCAAAGTCAAAGTAACTTAAGAGTCTAATAGGATAAACTTACTGATTAACTTTGCAACGCACTGAAAAAGCATATTAAGGATTTTTTTTCATTATGAATCACCTGAGGAAGCTTAGAGAAAGATTTTTGTACGACTGTATGAGCTGCATGATCACCCTGCATTTGTACAACCATCACAGACATTCAGAAACCTGAAAGGTTTGGTTTCCTCCAGAAGGCCCGAACACCTACAAACTAAATACAGCTGGTAAACCTACACTGAATCTGAATAACATGAATTCAGATACCTCATGTTTGGTGATGTGCTCACATTTTTTTGAAGTTTGGATGGACCTGCTATACGTTTAGTGAGCCAGAACATCATCAGCTCCCTCAGTTGTGAGTGTGAAACTGCTGAGTCAGCCTGACGTTACCCTGTTCCGCAGGCTACATCCAGCACTCTCCGCACCCCTTGCTGTTTCAGCAGGGACACCAGCCAGCTTTTGTACTCCTGCGTCCTGCTCTGCAGGTCCCCGATGTACAGCTCCCACACCTTGGCCGCCTTGCCGTCGGCGTACTGGTCAGGAAGACCCTCGGCGGCCACACCGAGAGACCGGGTCCGGAACACGCTGTCGACCGACATGCTGCCGCTTGTACCTGCCGGCGTCTCCTGTGAGCTTACACCGCTTAACAGTCAAGTGTGGAAAAAATGTCTAATTTTAAAAACGTGGTCTATTTCTCTGGCAGGCTGCCTTAACTCATGCTAGCGTAGATTGTGGTTGTTATTATTTATACATGCGTCGCAGGGGGACAAACTTTCAACCAATCATGCTCTGCTTCGGAATGACGCCTCCTCTTTGATTGGATGAAATTACAACAAACCGCCCACTTCCGTGTTGACAATAGCAAACAGCCGAAACGTAACAAATTCAGGTCTTCAATTCCCAAACTTTGTCTTTCAGGCTAAGACTCGTGCTTTGCAGTTTCACGCAGTAACTGCCAACACTGTATTTAAATGAAATAATTAAACCCACATATACTTTAGATTGACAGTAACATTTTCAGGTTAAGATTTGTTGGCCAGTTGTGCACAAAGTAGAGATCGATGTTTCCTTTCAGGGTGAACTCAGGAAATAATAGTATTGAGAAAAATGGAGAGACGACACACCCCCGTCAAAAATTTCATCATTGACATTTCATACAGCTTGAACACCCTGATTATGTAATATACATGCTGAACTGCCTTATTCTTCTCAGTTTAATGCGACAATATTAACATATATTGCACTCATCTATATAGCTAGGGAAATAAAAAATAAATATTGAAGAACAAGATTTTTTTTTCATGTTTTGTAATTTTTAGATTGTCAGCCACACGTGCACCTCTACTGGATTTGTTTTTGTTTGATTGTTTGTTTGTTTTTATTCTTTTTGAAAAAGCCAACTCCTCCTGCTGTGATTGGCCTATCAAGCTCACAGATACACTGCATTTACCGGCTGAGGTGAGGCCATGTCAGCCACAGCCGGTCCCAACAAGGTTAGGTTTGCACTCCCCCGTCCCGTCAACTCTGGACTGCTGCTGCCCTGCATGCTCTCTCTTAGTTATACACACACACAATGCTTTAATACCAAGCTTTCCAGGTTTAACTTGAATCCCAAGCTTGACAGTGTGTGTTTACAGTGGGTCTGCCTGAGACAGAGTAAACCAGTTGAACCTGATCATGTTCTGGCAAAGTGCTTAAAGTCCTTTAAAAAAATGTTAATGAATAATCTTAAAGAAAGAAAGACCATCATACAGTTTTAGTACATGTTTTTGCAGGGATTTGCCCAACTTATTCTGAACTGAGTCTGGATGTAATATAGTAACATGTCATCATTTGTGATTTGATTTAAGTGTGAACTGTTTTTGAGTGATATGCTGCTTTTAAAATCAATTATCTTAATATATATTTATAGATACTTTCCTATCTTTTTTTGATGTTCTTTATTTAATCTTCACCCACCTGTTATCTGCAGGTTTGTTTGTTTTGCTTTTTTTTTCATTCACAGACTTGATAATCTACCAGTCATAGTATTTCTGCTATAAAACAAACCTATCTTATTGGAGATAAGAGGGAATAAGGCCTACATGGTCAGGCATGACATTCAGTGATGATCAAAGGTCTTCCTACAGCTTCAATAACTAACTGGAAGTTTATGACGGGCGCCTTATTGGTCATGGATGGATGTTGTTAATTTTTTCATAGGTGTTAATTTGTTATTTTGAGTATGTTATTTATTGGGACAGCCCTTACAAGTAAAAACAGTCATCTAAGTTGAGGAGTGATCTTTCATTGTAGAAAGAACATTAGATCAGTGGGTCAGTTTTGGTCTAAGACTCTTCAACACCTGTAGGAGCTGGGGATCATCTCTTCTGGTTAGATGACCCCCCTACCCACTGACCCATGTCCACCCCTCAGCTAAAAAAAGAAAAATGTGAAAGCAAACCTGTTGCTTTCTAAGAACAGTATGTTGAAACTGTCAAAGAAGCAAAATGATCTCAGCCACTTCAAACGTGTCAGCAGCAAATACTGGTCTGCAGTTTAGTCATGTATGAAATATATAAAATAAAGAAAAGAAATGTCTGTCTTCATCAGAATTAAGCAACAGTAGTTGTCACTGTGAAAGCTTAAACAGAAAAAAGACCTCTATTTTTATAGGACAGGACCTGTGGACAAAACAAAACAAAACAAAACAAAAAAAACAGTAATTCATGTAGTTTTTGGGCTTTTGAGGGGAGTTCGAGAACACAGGAACAGAAAGATAGAAACAAAAAAATAAATTTGTTGGAAAATGCAATAATTTCCTGATTTGATGTGAGAACCTGCAAAACAAAAATCTGAACTTGTAAGTCTAAACATTTACCAGCATAAATATAAATAGACTTAAAATGAATTAAAAGGACACTTTTTTCTCCTTTTTTTTAAAACATTGATTGATTGATTTGATTGACTGATTGATTTCAGATGTAAAAGATGTATAGGAAAATCAATACGCTACAAATCACAAACCCAAAAATAAAAACAAAAGGAAACAACTTATCACACCTGAAAGGGAGTGGGAAGAAGCATAGCTTATTGAATCCCACCCCTGACCTTCAATATATATTAAATAAAACATAGCTCCTTGTAATTCCAACCTGTACTGTAAAAGCTACACATGCTCATCTGTATCACTAAAACAACAATAACAACAAATCAAACAACAACAAAAAGATAAATCAAAACATGACAACATATTATCACTCCTGTAACGCAGATATACAATCTGTTTTTGCATATTCTTAAATTGATATACACTTTGGCATTTTTTTTCAGCTCCACATTTAGAGCATTCCACTTCCTTACTCCACAAAATGATATACTGAAACTTCTCATGGTTGTTCTGTTCCTACTTCTTTTGAAATTGAAAGTCCTTCTTAAATTATAATGTGATTCTTCTAAGGTGAACAATTTTTTTATGTTACTAGGAAGCTTAGTATTTTTTGCCTTAGACATGACTTTAGGGTCTCGAGTCCACGTCTCTATTTTCTACAGTCCTGTTGATCCAGACATGTTTCATGTCAGCTCAAATAAATCCTCCTCACAACATGCTATCACAGTTTCCGGGCCGCTGTCTGTATGCAGCGGTATGTAATTGTAATGGCGATGTTGCAGGCTGAGCAGGGTTTCACTGTCAGAGCGAGGAGCCTTACAAGCTGAACCACAGGCATCCTGGAGAACCAAAAGAATGATTTCTAGTGGAAACTAATGAAACATCAAAAACCTGAGGAAATAGATATATATATATATATAAACCTTCTTCTCTCAGTGGCATAACGCTTCAAAAATAAAATAAGGTACCTCGTGGGATCAAGTTCAGGCAGACATCTTGAGCTGCTTTTAATTCTTGTTTTTATTCCTCAGCATGGTTTATTCTAATTAATCCATCTCATTCACAGGTGTGTTTTAGCAGCAGGAGGTGCTTGTTTTTTCTCACATACCGACTGATGTCCCTCACCCTCCAAGTTATGTTCAAATTTCCATCTTAACATCTTAAGTTATGTTCATCAGCCCAGTATCCTTCCTAAAAAATGGGGATTGATTAGACTGAAGTTCACATTCCAAAACTCAGTTTTTGATGTAACGTCACCTTGACATGTTTCAGTCTTCCTCAGAAGCGTCATCTGCCGCGTGTGATGACGTGTCTTTAAATCAGCTGGTGGTATCCTGGAGGCGTGACCAACCTGACTATCTGTCAGGCCGGTCACGCCTCCCTCCGCGTGATGATCTCTGCAGGAGAGAGTCTCAAGTGTGGGACAGCATGAAAGCCCCCTCGTCTCGGTTGATGGTCCTCTGCTCGCCTTCTGATCTCTGATCGGATGATTTTTGAGCTGTCCCAGTCCATGATATGCTGGGTTGTTTCTTTTGCAGTGGTCTGATATGGCTGATTTCAAATTTGTCTGCTCTGCTTTTTCTTTTTGGGATCGTGTAAGCCGTCCTGTTGTTTCCTTTTCACATTTTTTTTTATGTTTGTTTTTTCGTATATTAAAACTCCTTCTGGTCTCCCCATGTATGTTTTTCCATGTTTTGCACGGTATTTCATATATGATATTGCACTTCTGATCCATGTCTATCTTGTCTTTTGGATAGACTAGTAGTTGGCCAAGTTTTGCACATGGTTTTGTTATTGCATTGATTTTGTGTTTCCTCATTGTCCTTTGTATGCACTCATTGATCCCCTGATGTACGGTCACCATGTCCTTATAGTTGCTTTCAGTTTTCTGTTTTGTTTTTTTTTCCTTTGTTCTTGTGTTATCTTTTGTTTTTGACCTGCTGTGCTCCTTTGTTGATGGCCCATTGTGGATATTGGCAGTGTGTAAGTGCGCGTCGTATGTGTTCCCCTTCCTCCTGTCTGTCCTCCTCCTCGGTGATGATGCTGCCCGTTCGAAGAGTGTCCTGACCACAGACAGTTTATGTGCTGCGGGATGTTCGGATGTCCAGAGAAGATATTGGTCTGTATTTGTAAGTTTCCTGTATACTGTGATTTTTATGCTGCCGTCTTCTTTGTGATGAATTTTCATGTCGAGGAAGTTTATGGTCCGGTTTGTTTCTTCCTCATGTGTGAATTTGATATAACCAGTGGTGTTGATGGATTCAAGTGATCCGTAAGTTATTGTGTGTGTCTGGACTTGATCTTTTCTAATATGTCATCTACGTACCTTTTCCAAAGTGTGGGTTTACATGCATGGATGCTGTAGATAAGGCTTTTGCTTCCAGATCTTCCATAAAAAAACTGCTCATTATGGCTGATAGTAGGTCTCCCATTGCAAATCCCTCTTTTTGTCTGTATATTTTGTCTCTGAATCTAAAATAGGTGGACTTGGCTACAAATTATATGAGGCGGGATGTCCTCTACTGTGAGGTTTGTGCATCTCTTGAATGTCTTAGCTTTATTGAGGCGTTCTTGTGCAATTTGGAGAGTCAACGGGGGTTTTGGTGAATAGTGATACCACAAAGTGCGAAATGAAGATCTCATCAGTTTCTGCTTTTGCATTTTTTTAGTCCTTGTGCCAGTTCTTTTGAATTTTTGCAGTGTTGGTCTGTGAGTCTGAGAATAGGTTTGATAATGTCTACCAAAGCTTTGGAGAGGTTTGGCGGAGCCAATGCTGTCTACTATGGGGCGTAAAGGGGCAACATCCTTTTTGTGGATGTTTTGGCGTGCCATAAATCCGGGGGTTGATGCTTGCTGTTGGTATTTAATGATTGTACATGTCCTGTGTTATTTTATTTGTTCCAGCAGTGGCTTCAGTAGCGCTTTTAACTTTCTTTTCTTTTCTTCTGTGGGATCCTTTTTGAGTGTCTCCTAACATGGTTTCCATCCGGGTTGTGTAGGTTTCTGTGTCCATGATTACTGTTGTTCTTCCTTTATCCACCAGTAATATGGTGATGATGTTGTCTGTTTTTACTGCGTGTATTGCTTTTTCTTCTTCTTTTTGAATTTTCTTTGTGGTAGTTTTGCTGTTTTTAGGATCCATGCGATTTAAAGACACGTCATCACACCGCGTCAAGTGACAGTGGAAACATGTCAAGGTAACGTTACATTATCAAACGACCTTTTTGTCTGACCAAAAGAAAATATCTTCACAGCTAAACAAAAGTAGACAAAATTTACCTAATCAAACTATCTATCTATATCTATATATATTAGGGATGGGACATGATTTTGGAATAGTCGAATATTCATGACGCGTTTGAATAAAGACTAGTAATTTTGAATGCCGTTTTGGCTTACATCACATTCCGCTTAAAAAAAGAAAAAAAAGAAAAGAGAAAATGAGCATGGAACAAAAATGAAGGTGTTTCCTAGTTCCTAACTTAAAGCCAATCAACAAAAGTACCCCCGCCTGGCAAAGTTGCCGAGCTCCCACCTGTGTGTGCCTGCAACGTCCATGCCGTTGGAGCTCGTGTTCTCCACAGTCGGTCTAATTGTCAATAGGCTGCGCACCCGTCTCCACCCCGACCATGTCGACATGTTGATTTTTTTTTTTTTTTTAACAAAAATATGTCATAGGTTTATTCTGTTCTGACTGTTCAAATGCATTAAATAATGTTCCCGAAACGGGCTGTTTCACCCACGGTTCCGCCTAACAGGCATGAAAATAGGAGTGGTTGCATAGAAATGGGAAATAAAATAAAACGGAAAGCATTATTATTATTATTATTATTATTATTATTGTTTGATATGTGCGGTGTAAGACAAGATTGTAAAAGAAGAACTGGACAAATTTCCAGTGACGTCACCCACATGTTTTCAGAAGAGTGTTATGTTGCAAGTGTGTAGAATGAGTAGGTCTGGAAGCCATGCTTAAAACTGATCGAATCTATCAATCCATCATGTCTGATGTCGCCATCAAAATGACATTTGAAATGTGAAATGTCAGAGTTAAAAGGAGGACAGGCAGAAGTCCAGCTGAGTGGGACCCTCAGCAAGCCAGTGCTAAATGACTGCAGCCTTGCAGCTGAGACACTGTGGAGGAACTGTGGAGCTGCTGGTGGAGGTCTGCAGTTTTTGTAACATCAGGAGCAACACAGATTTACAAACCTACACCTTTGTCACTACAAAGGGATAGCCTACCGGAAGTTTTTTTTTTTGTTTTTTGTTTTAACCCTAATTGGATTTCAATTTATTATACCATTATCCAGTTAATTCCCAAAAAGCACATGTTGGGGAATAAATGTCAAACAATAAAAATTTGATGCCTGATTTTAATTTAAATGGCAAAAAGAGTACATTTTGCTGAAGGAGATCTCTTAAACTTTAATCTGTTACAAGAGAATGAGATAAACCTCAGGCTTACAGACTCTACATTCCCTTTAACTGACAGAAATTTGAAAAGGACTAACTTGTTGGAAGACAAATGCTTGCTAATGTATCAGCCTTAAGGGTTGTTTGGATCAACGGGGCCGATCATTATTTTCCCCTATCTGATTATTCAACAGTAAATATCCTGCTCCTGCCTGTCGATGTTGCCTCTGCTGTAATGGATGCTTTTATTGAGGCTGATTACATTAATCGTATGGGATTAAGACATATTTTCAAGCAGTAGCCCCTCGAGGGTAGGAGAAGAAAGGATCAATCTATCCTGTCCTTCCAAACCTTATAATACACGCTGATTGTTTGAAGTGCAGACTTAAAGGAGATTTACTGAGAGGAGCCAGGTCCTTCTTTCCCTTCTCTTTCATGTCTTCGTTACGCACATGCCTACAAACATGTACACACACACACACACACACACACAGCACGTACACACACAAGCACAGCCCTGATAATTCAAGACAAAACAAGAAAGAAAAAGAAAACATGTTGGAAGTTTTCAATATCACACGTCTATAAACCCTGGAAATTTTTGTTTTTTTTGAATCCTTGTCTTAATAGTAGAGGTTTAAAAACAGTACATTAACTGTAATAAATGATACAACAACCAGCTCTTGGAAAATGTGATTTTGTCAAGTACAGTAAATCCTAAACAGACACCTTCATGGTAACTCAACTCAGAACTCCAATATCTGAAGTTTTATTTGGCCGCCATTTAGCTTTGGCTGACCTCAGAGTGAGTGTTGCTTCCAGAATTTACCTTCTTGAAGGAATAAAGTATTTTTGAATTGAATTAATTTGTAACTCAGCTACATATGGGAAATGCATATAAAAGAAAAAAAAAAAGAATTTTACGGTTGGGTAGGATTTCTTTGGGGGGGTTACCTGAAATTATCTTTACACATCGGAAGCATACGAATAATTAGATTTTCTGATGTCAAAATATGTGTAGAAGCGATAGGGCTACAGATCATCATCCAATCATTGTTTCAAACGAAGTGAAGTGATTGGACCACTGGCTTGTCCGTCAAGCTCTTTTTTGGCATTGGGATATTTATGTGCTTTGGAGGGGGTTGTACTTTCCAAATTACTTTTCAATTTTTTTTGTCGACTTCATTTCATTAGTAAGCACATCCATTTTTACATTTCAAGCCTGTAAAACACTTCAAAAACGTTGGTGCAGAGCCAATTTAGTGTTAATAAGGTGAAATTAAGGAAAAAGAAACGCTCAGCCACTAGACATATTGAAAAAAAGATGAGGCATGCATTCCCCACTCTGACTTTATACACAAAGCTTTGTTGAAAAATTAAAAAAGCATCGTCATGCAGCAACCTCAGCTCCATTTTGTGAGGCGCTGGTCGTCATGCAACTTTCATTTCGTGCAGCTTGGGAATCAAACACAGTTAGCAACTGATGAATAAAGGTGTAAAGCTGCATACGGTTATGATTCAGGAAAAAAAAAAAAAAAAAACTGTCTTCACAGCTGGTGTTTCCCAAAACGCTGACGTAATTCCAAAACAGTTTTTTGGGTTTGCACATCTACTTGTTTATGAGCGCTGATTTTGTAACATCGACTCAGGGTCCTGTATTCATGATAGATAGCTCTGTTCCGATCATGCAAGTTTTGTGCTGATGTAGTTGAGCTTACTTATTGTGCTGATGCTGTCTGAAGGTGAGTAGGGTTTACACAAGCACACAGGAAACACATGAATGCACACACACACACACACACACACACACACAGTAAGGTCAAAAAGCCGTCTCTTGCTAGAAGACATTGTTGAAGTACATGCTTTTTATGCTGTTGTGTTTCCATGTATACATAATGCACAAGTACAGCAATTCCCTGAGGTTTCCTGTCCAGGTAAATTAATAAATGTCAGCGTGTGTACATAACTGAACTAATAGGGAGTTAAGCCATTGACACTGTTCCAATTAATTTACATATACAAAGGCATTGTTGTATCTTACCAGCTAATATTTCTATATGGGCCCATCTGAGAAATAAATCAGTTGAAGAATGCGAATCCTCCCATATGGGATTGTCCATTGGTTCCATGTGAATTACCAACTTGGGTTCACTTTTGTTGTCAGTCCAAGATAAGAAACCCAATTTGAGTCCTTGTTCTTTCACCACCGATGTACTTGGGGCCAACATGGAACCCATTGACAATCCCATGTGGGGCCCCATTATGCATATGCTTCCTTTAATGGAAATGTAGTGATTGATACATTGTCTGTTATGCTAAACTTTTCCTTTTACACTTTTTTTCCCCATTTTTGAGAATCAGCATCTTGATTCTTTTTATGTTTTTCCTTACTTTCACCATCCATTCAACCTCTGCCCTCAGTACAGGATTTCATCATGTTCACTGCAAGTGAAATGATCCCCAAACACCTCTGTTCAGCTGGGACGTTTAAGGCCGATATGTTTTAGGACGGCTTTAAAGTTCCTACTTGCATCATCCTCTTTAGTGGAGCTTAAGGCCAATCAAGAAGTCAAGAGATCAGTAAAGACTTTGTCTGAAAAAAATCCCCAGAGTTCACCAGCTCACAAGTCTGAAGTATGAGGGGAATCGATCTACAAATTCATCTTGTGTGTTCAGAAACAAAAGACTACCCCAATCAACTGTCTAAAAAGAAATATGATAACAATAACAAACCTGTCAAAAATATCGGGGACATCTTATTAAAAAGCTTACGGCACTGGAACATCTTAACAGGCAAGATAAAAATAAATGAACACTGCATACAAATGCTCCTGTCTGTTACTTTAAATTTATGTTAATAATGGGTGCAGCTTCCACTGGCAACTGCAGTGCAAGCAAAACAGTTTTTAATGTGTAGCAGGCTTGTACACTGCTGAATGTGCTTTCAAGATGAGCAAAGATGAACAATTAGACTCAGTTCATGAGTTGACATTTTACAATTTCTGACACAGCAGGAAATCTACATCATGACAAAAAAAAAGAAAAAAACAACCAAAAAAAACCCGAAAGAATGAAAATGACAAGTACTGATGGATTGCCCCAGCCTAATTAAATTTGGAGTTGTTTGGCACTACAGACACAGCGGTTGGTCCTCAATCATTAACGGATGTGGTAAAAAAAAAAAAAAAGCATATTGGGCTATCTTTTTGTTTACTTCGGTTCAGTCTCAACTTTTGTGTAATTGGTTGTGGTATGACTTTGAAACTGGAGGCTCAGGTTTTCAGAAACTTTATTCTCACACAGACTTTTCTCAAACAGCCATGGAAAATTGTCTGGCTGAAACTATTATCGTCTCTGTTATAGGAAAAGGAATGCCCTTGTTTGTTTATATTACTTGGAACCAAGGGCCAAATGGGGACATTTCCCGCCTCCCTCTGCAGCACGAGGGTGTTGAACCCCATGTGTCATCCTTCCTCTGGGCTGCAGCCAGGCTGCCTACACACCACTGTCAAATTAAAGTAACTGAGCCTCTTAACCTCACTTCCTGCGCATTTCCTCTCCTCCCAAGGAACAGTGAACTCACGGAGGACCTTCGCACAGTGGGACCACATCACAATATGTGGTCTTAGTGTTGTGACCTTGGCTGGAAAAAAAACAGCTGCTTATCCAGGTTGCCCAGCATTTCCCACGTCTTTCCAGGGATAAGCAATGATGTCTTCCTCGCTAATTACTTTTTTTAGTTCGCTCCAGGCTTGCCAAAGGATATGACCTGCAGATGGCGAACTGAGGATTTTTTTTTGCAGCAAACTGACAATTCTTTGGCAGCTATGCAACCCCTGCTAATGCCACCACCTAAATCTCCCCTGAGCCAGCAGGACCTTGCACCCTGCTAGAATATACTGGAGGCCTGCATTGTTATTATTACACAGTGGGCATTTGTTCAGGCTCTTGAACGACTGGGACAAGTTCTTATAATCAGAATGAAATTTATTGCCAAGCAAGTTTGCACGTACTAGCAATTTGACTTGGTGTGGTTGGTGCAGAGTATTAGAGTACAGACAATAAATATACAGATATACAGTATCTTTGAAAAATGAGGAGCTGTAGTGAAAGCTGAAAGTTATAAATATTATAAATGTGCATATATACAATAGGATGAGTCTGTGCGTTAATGTAACACAGAAGGTCTCATGATATTATGTTTACGTAGTTTGTCGGTCTGGAAGGGGAGAGAGAGAGAGTCTGTATCAAAGTGGGCTCCACCCTTGTCCTTGGTGGTGGCAGCAACAGACCAGATGGTGATGGAGGAGGTTAGGATGGACTCAGTGATGAAGGAGTAGAAGCGCACCATCGTTGACCTTGGCAGGTTGAATTTCTTCAGCTGCCACAGGAAGTACATCCTCTGCTGGGCTTTCTTTATGAGGGAGCTAATGTTCAACTCCCACTTGAGGTCCTAGGAGATGATAGTCCCCAGGAATATCACAAAATCCTAAAAATCCACGGTCTTTAGAGCATCGAGCTCCAGGTTGTTTTGGCTGCACCAGGTCACCAGATGATCAACGTCCCAACTGTAGGCAGAGATGAGATGAGTAAAATGAGAGTGGTGTTGTCTGTGAACTTCAGGAGCTTGCCTCACTGATGACTGGAGGTGCAGCTGCTGGTATACAGGTAGAAGAACAGCAATGAAAGAATACAGCCCTGAGGGAACCAGTGCTGGTGGGCTGTGAATCTGAGACATGTTTTCCCAGCTTCCCAGCTTCACATACTGCTTCCTGTTGGACAGGAAGTCTGTAATCCACCTGCAGGTGGAGTAAGGAACACTCAGCTGGGAGAGCTTCTTCAGAAGCAGAGACGGGGTGATTCTGTTGAAAGCAGAGCTGAAATCAACAAACAGGATCCTTGCATGGGTACCAGTGGAGTCCAGATGTTAGAGGGCCAAGTTGACTGCATCTTCTACAGACATGTTGACACAAGGCGCTTGAAGGACTTCATAACCACAGAGGTCAGGACGATGGGTCTGAAGTCGTTAAGTCCTGTGGACCTTGGCTTCTTGGGACACTAAAGTTTATTAACCCTACATTCCTAACATTTATTAGAAAAATAAATCATGCCTCAAAGGTCCACCACATGCCTGTCCAGCTGAATTCTCTGGTTGTAATGGTCTTGTCCATGCTCATTGTTGGCCCTAACACACTATACATACTATAGTATTTTGTTGCTTCAGTTCCAGCCATGTTATTTCCTCCACCACCATGCTTTTCCTCTGCTCCCTGAAGTAATGGTGAATGTCAGTGTCTTCATTGGAATTTTTTAAAACTATTTTTTTCAAGGTTTACAAACTAAACAGGCCCTCTTTTTCCTCAGAATCCAAATCTTTGTCAAATCTTTCCAATTTTAGTCTATAGAGGTCATTGGCTCATTTTCAACATTTTTGTTTCTCACACCAAAAGACTTTTTGGGTCATAAAATAACTTACAAAATGATGCCACAGGTCAAGTCCAAGTCCACTGATAACCATCCTTGTTTAATTGTTTGAAAAACTCCTGAGCCACAGGAATTTTCATTCATTTTCATGGGGTTCATCCACTCATCTATTCAGTTTATTCCACTTCATTAATGCCACCACTTCTCTAAAGTAATCTCAAAGCACGCGGAAGCCAAACAAAAATACAACCCATTTTGGTCCAGATATATTCCAAATTCAGATGATAGGGATGGAATTAGGCATAAACGCTGTCTTTATTACACCAGTGTAGCTATCCTCTAATTACTACTTTCAAGCAGATAATTCAACACAAAGCTCGTATCATCTCAGGGCGGCTTCTGGGACACATTTGTTCAGTGCCCTCAGATGTGCTCCACAGTCACCACATATTAATCTGATTCAACACTTTTTTTAAATGTGCCTGTGTGAACATTTTTTTTTTACTATGAAGGTGATGCCCATAGTTTTGGATTAAAGGGGTATTAACATTTAGGCAATCAAGCTACATGTTCACCTCTGCACCACCTCTCAATCAAGGTCATCTGGGATCAGCTGAAGCTCTTCAGTGACCCTCTACAGCACTGGTTCAAGACTCCTGCCTCAGGCGGTGCCTGGAGCAATCTCAGTCAGCGCACCACATTATTCCAGCTACAGCTACACTACAAGTTTTTATTTACTACATCAATACTTGGCTCATACAAAATATAATGGGAAATTATATATAATACTGACCAGAATATTTTTGAAAAGTCTCAAAAGAACCCCAGTCACTTCATGAACTTACTGAATAGTACATTTTTAGACTGTTACACATCAAAGAATGTGACTGGACGTGAGGGGATTTGAGGTTTGCTGTCTCACATGCAGAGAAATTCAGCTAACAACCAAATTAAACAGAAGTATAGATTTTTTTTAAAAAGTACTTAATTGGAGTATTAAGGTCCTGAGTGTGAGTACATCAGTTGTCAGCAGATGAAGTTGGCTAATGCTAACGTAGCCAAACAAACAAACTTCTGTTATTTTCTCATGCTAACAAAAAAATTGTCCTCTTCAAATGAGAAAATAAAATAGCTGGAAGTCCTAACCAGTGGTTGCTGAAGTCTATGCGGGGTAAATCTGTCTGATAAGAAGATTTAGAAAAGTTACATGTAAGTGGAGTATAAAAGATCATGCAGTTGTGGAGAAGTTTATCCTCTGGCTAGAAAAAAAAAATTGGTTCAAACACCACAAGAGAGCTTTAAAAGAAACAAACAAAAAAAACCCACGTTTAACTGATACTATAATCAAAAGAAGAATCAATGTCACTGGAACAGTGTGTGGTGTGGATTAGACTTGACTTGCATCAAAAGTACCACAGCAAGCCTTTTCAGAAAAGCCCACGATGTGCAATTTCTTTTTGATCTCAGAGATCCATGTGGAGCTCAAGCACCTGTCACACGTCAGGCCATCAAGGAACTACGACTGTAAGTGGGCTTCTTTCGTCTGGTTTACATAAAGCAACAGGAGGTTTTGCCTCTCTAACGAACAGCACTTGGATGAGCCTTCTATTCGATACTACTGGGAGGGAGATCACATAGTCACAATTTTTTTTTCTTCAGCTGTGTGGTTGCAATATTAACAATCAATATAATCTGAATCTATTTGATATAGCTGCATCAAACACACACCATGGATATAGTTATGGATATTTTCAGAGAGCCCCCAAGGAGAAACTGCCAGGTCTTTCTCTCCTTAGCAGCAGGATTTCCTGACAGATAAGATTCAGGCAGAAGAACTCTACATGAACCCGCAAAGCCAGCGATGATACACCAGGTACCACTAAGCGGATAAACAAATCTGCAGACTTTTCAGCCCCCTATTCTGCCAAACAAAGAAAGCCTTCCCTCAAAAAACATCCTTTCGATTGAGAGATTTGCAGCTCCTCACTGAACCTTAGAAAAGTAGGAACTTTTCCTCCTTTCAACCAAGATATTCTTGACCAAGTATTGATTATTTATTGACAAGAAAACCAGGTTTACAGCTATGTGTCAAGACAAAGGATAGTAAAATCCAAGTCAAAGACACCCTGGAGACTTAACTTTTTTCTCTTGCCAACTTGGGTGCCTTCCAGGACATGGGGTTTGAAAATTATAAAACTGACAACACCAAACATTCTGTTTGTCTGTTTTTTCTAGTTCTTATGATCCTTGTTTGCTTCATGTTTAATACTGGCTTAGTAGCCTACTCTTGTTTGCTCATGTTGACAGTAGGGCTGTCTCGGTAGTAATTCTATGCTATTATCCAGAGCTTAAGCAGAAAATCTAACAAATATTAGAAGGGTTAGTATTCAGCAAAAGGACATGTTGACTGCTGCGCTAGGCTCACACATGTTTGAATGTAGTTCATGAATGTGACACCGATTGAGAGAGGCCCACATGTGCTTGACCAAGCGTGAGGAGCGAACATGCTTGGTTACGTTCTCTTGGTCTTCAGAATAGCATGAGAGAGAATGAGTTATTTATGTGTGTGAACCAACAGAGGAGTGCACCACATGCATAGAAACACTTGAAAAATAAACGCAGTGGCGTGGGGATTTATTTGTTGCCCTGCTACTCAGTTTTAGGTGTAGTGAAGCCTTCATTATATCACCATTCCCTCATACACGGCAAAAGCAAAATGAAGTGTTGCATGTGATGGTCACAAAGAGGCAGAGAGCCAGAACTGGCAACAAAAAGAAAAAGAAAAAAAAAGAGTTTTTTCAGCTTGTAATGGAAATCACAAGATAAACTTTTGTTTTCTATTTGAATTACATGGCCGCTGTCATGATTTCAATTCAGCAAGTGAGTTTTTGCTCCACTCTTCAACCCATGAGGAGGACCCATGACCTAAAACCTGGTGCCATCCTGGTACCATCAGGAACTCAGCAGCACCAATGATGACCTCGATCAGAAAGAAAGGTCAACACACGACAATGTTAAGAAGGATTTATTGGCTGTGGAGCTTTAAGTTCCTTTAATTGTCTTGAGGACTGGGAGGTATTGATTTTAATGCATGAATTATTTTATTTGTATCAATTTATTCATTTTTATAAAGCAGTTTGCACTGCATAACATGTGTGAACGTGACCTGTATGAAGACTTGGATCAGTTGTGCTGTTCAGATCAACCATCCAGCTTCTGATCACATAGAAACTCAGTGCTTCATTCTGCTACAGATTATGTTGAACTCTAGTTTAGTTTTACTATAGTTCTATTAGTATATTACTACGTTGAGCATAGCAACCTAGCTGATAAACTTCCAAAGCTTTGGTTAGTATTTTTTGTATTACTTAGACCTCTAAAGAAATGAATATTTCACATATAACGTTAAAGTTTTATCTCACTTCATGTACTTTTAAAGCTCAGTGTTAGTTTTATTTATGAAGTATCTGCTTAATGTTTAATAAATGTGTATTTGTGTGTTTTATATGACTTCTTCTGTTGTTACATAAGGCTTAGAATTAACTGTGTTAAATTATACAACTAATCAACTTATATTTGCATATTTGTTCTTCTTAGCAGAAGAGGTACACTAATGAGGAAAAACAATAATAACAATATCCATAACAATAGCAAGTAATTAGATTTCATAATTATTATACAATGTTATGTTATAGTAGGCAGCAGATATTATTTGCTGCTGCCCACCCACTCTGCATCATTTCATTACCTGATTTTTCTTTATCTGCCAGATAGCAGCTGTTGAGCCTAAGTGGGTCAAAGCCTGAAGCTGCCTGGTGGTGGTCTCCCTTCACAATCCCTTTATTGTTGAAGACTTGGAGCATTATTTTCACATTATAGGGTACAAATGTGCTGTGTGACACACAAAATCCTTCCCCTTCAGTCAGTCTCCACTTCCAGGGTAAGCCGCAGGCCTTCCTGCTGTTTACTGTTTTATTAGATGCTTGTTAGTCTTTTAAGAGTTAAGGGTTGTAGAAAAACCAAGCGCAACTGTGCATATTATGTCTGTATATTTTTAACGTAACGAAAAAGGTGAGATCATTAAGACGAGGGCAGGTATGCTGTCAGTTACCTGCCAGGTTGGAATAAAGACATTTGCTATTGCATGCTTTAGTTAAAACACCACAAAGACACAGTACAAGAGCTTTGTTCTCAGCCATTGCACCATTGCTCGGTGCCCTTTATATCTCTGTTTACAGAAGCAAGCGTTGCAGCTTAGGGGGCGGAGTCAGCCTCCTCACATAACCACCTCTTTTATCAAACACCAGACATACATGGACATCTTTTTTCATTATGAGGTCAACCCTCATTTAGACACCAAGAAACAAAGACCCCGAAAACTTGTCTCTGTTTAGCCTTTGTTCTGTCGGCCCAAATTTGGCCAAAAAGAAGACGTTGAAAAGTCATGGTAAATGTATTTTCAACTTCTGTTTCTTCTTTTGCTTTGTCTGCTTTTGCACAACCCACTTTGGAGATGCAGGAAATGCAAGATGTGATATAGGCAGAGCTAAACATGGAGAATCTGGATAATTCTGCTGTGAGCTAGGTCTGTGATCTCACAACTCCCTGCCAACCGCTCACTGAATGACCAATGCATTCTCACTCCCAAATCGTCATATATTGATGCTTCGGCCTTGTGCGTCACGTTTGTCAGGTACCCCTTTTTCGTCATTTTTTGATGCTCACATCCTGCATCGCATGTTGATGCTGGATGTGCGCCCTCCCCAACCTTCCTACTGTCTAACCCTCATATTTTTAACCCCAACACCCCCCACCCCAACCTTCCAACTACCTAACCCTCATCATATTTTTAACCCCGACCCTCCTCTTTTTCCAACCCTCCAACCCCCATCCCTGTATCACCCACCCACCCCCACCATCAACCCCCGAAAACTGACCCTCAACCCCCGCTTCAATTAATGACGAGAAAGGGGTACCCCTTGCGTCAACCTGTGATGCACGGGGGCGTGGCCCAAGCGTCAATATGTGATGGTAAGGGAGTGAGAATGTGTTGGAATGACAGGTGTGGCAAATTCCTATTTACCAAAGAGCACCAGATGGGTCAAAATCACAGAGGTTTATTACACAAACACACATCCTGAGAGTTCCCCCGAGACATTTATATCTTTACATTCTTGTATGTCACAAAAAAATATGTAGCACACAAACCCATGGCGATCATAAACCCAGGAGCTCCCCCGAGACCTTGTTTGCTGGATAAAGTGTAGGGAAGACTGTGTAAACTTCTCTCTGTCCCTTTCTTGTCTCTGCTGCCTACGTAATTAGACTCTTGTGTACTGTGATGATTAGATTTAGCGGTTCTGTAGTCTTAGCTGGGTCACCTGGTTCTGTTACCTCTTGATTTAGATTCTTAATGCAAATGTGTCTTTAATAACTGTGGAACATAACTGAGTGCACATTAATAAATGAATAAACCTAAATGTGAGGAAATATATTGAATATCTAAGTGAAATTAATAAATCTAATGTTTTTAAGAAATTTACCTCATTCATGCAGTATGAAATAAATTCATACACATATATATAAAACAAAACTCTGTCTCTGCTGCCATGACAGCCTTCCGTTCCCGTAACAGCCTGCCGTTGTAATGGGAGAACGGGAAGCCGTTGTAATGGGTGTCATGCTGCCAAGATGGGAAAAGTGATGACGACTGTCCAGCATATCTGGACTTGGAGCAACAGTGGTGGTTTATAGGTCCATTGTAACGTTTGAGAGCGTGCGGATGGTCTCTGCTGAAGCCAGTATATTATTAATTAACGTTGTCGCTCTGGTCAGACTTGGCTGCTGACAGAACATCACTGTGGCAAGCAGACAAATTTACCACCACCACCTCTATTATAAACTTGCACTGCTTAACCAATCAGCTTCTGTTTCATCTGAAAAACTTCAATAAGATCTGTGAGATTTTCCAATAGGATGTATGAGAGGACTTTCAATAGTATGTGTGTAAGAGTTCACTTGTATGCGCGTGAGGTTTTCAGTATATGAGAGAGTTTGGTTTCATGTGTGTGTGTGAGAGAGAGAGTGAATGCTGAAAAATGTCCCTCATGGGGCCTTGTACCTTTAACCTTCTCTGCAGGAGTTAATGTGCATTGTTGTTTGTCTCTGTGTCGACTGCAACACGCCATCGCACAGTGAAACGTGAGAAACATGAAACACGAGAAGCATGAGGCTTCAAAAAGGCTATAAAAAGACCCCTAAGAAAAGCAAATCTTATACAGTCTATGCTGCTGGCTTTTAAAAACTCATCTGATGGGACAAGTTTGTTGAGAGAGATTCCTCATTTTCATCTAATTAACAACCATTGCTTTTATTTGCTTTGAAATTCAAAAGTGGCAGCCCCCGCAAATGCTCCACGCAAAGCTCTGACTAACTGCGCGCTGGCCCACAATCTGATGTGTTAAAAAGACGTAAGAAAGTGGAGAGAGGGCTGATTGTCGAGGAACGATAACAGCGTCACTGGGTGACAAACAGCGGGATCGATACTACTCGTGGGCATTGATCCAACTGGGCCAATTTCTGATCACTAGTACAGTAAATATCAGCACATGGCGGACAGCAAGAAAGAAGTGAGTCAAACCCTTCATTTAATGTATTCATTTAACAATCCTTAAGTGATAAATCAGCTTTAAACAGCACACAGATGAAGCATTTATGTTTTATTATTCCTCTCCTCCCGCAGCAGTCTCTCTTCTCTGTGTGTAACACACTTTCAGGGCAGCTAATGGGCTTGTAAGTAGTTGACAGGCCTGTGAAGCTTTTGTCGGGAAAATTAACATAGCAGCTCGACAACTACAACACTCCGTTATCAGACCTTACCATGGCAACATGCAGGCAACGCTTATTGAGTGGCTCCAGGAAGAAATGTTGTTGTGTCACTGGAATTTTTGAAGTGCATTAATTTGCAGAATGAAAGGAAATGCAAAATAGTTACGTTGCTATGACAAGCACAGTTTAGAGGTGTTTTTCTGTTGTCGAAGCTCGCAGAGGAAGGTCCAAAGCCTCGCAGCAGTCAGGCTGTACATGAATGAAAGGACCGGCTCACATATTTGGAAACATCTTTCCGACATATTTTTGACAAGTGGAATGAAAAAGCCTCTGAACGTGGGACAACAGATGGAAATATGTGAACAAACCAGACGCCAGGCAAACAAACAAGGCAGGCGTGGAAAAAAGCTTTTCAAAATTTGTATTCTCAGAACTTTACAGTCCAGAATGGTTTTGTACAATTAAAGTTAGTCTAAGGCAAGAAGGCGAAAAGCTGGAGGTTCAGCCTGGAGCGGCTGCCGCTCAATAATTTACAGGTCTGTGAGGGAGTGCTCAACCAGCACGAGCTGTAAGAGTATGTGGAGGTGTGAAATGAAGAGCACATTACAGGAATAAGCTTCTGGTCGAAGCAGAGTATAACGTTTGCTTGTTGACTTTTTAATTTTATTTATTTTATTTTTTCAAAGGGACCTGGTATGCTTGTTTTCTTCTTGACAAAGTGGAACACAAGCTGTTGATTCACCTTAAAGCTTAAATCTGCAGATAGATAGAGAGACTGACAGATTTTTTTTTGACTACACAGCAGCACCCCATGTGGTCAGAAGTGGTACTGGTACATATGATGCCATGAAAGTCCATCCATCCATTATCTATACCCGCTTTGTCCTGTGCAGGGTCACGGGGGTCTGCTGGAGCCTATCCCAGCTCAC
>JBAMYA010077471.1:15000-23973 GCA_037176975.1 Arrhamphus sclerolepis | reverse complement strand
CCCCTGTGGAGGCTCGAACCAGGAACCTTCTTGCTGTGAGGCAACAGTGCTGACCACCAAGCCACCGTGCTGCCCCTCAATCATAACATTTTGGAAAAAAAAAAAAAAAAGCTTTCAGGTTCAAGGTTAAGTTCAGGTGAGGAAAGTTACAGTTAGAGACAGAGCGAGAGTACGGGGAGGGGAAGAGCAAAAGCAACTTCAGCAGACATATTTCTAGTTAAAGGGCTGCCAGACTTTGATCTCATTCATATTTTATACATTACTGAGGGTCCATGGCTGCTTTTCTTGTTTTTTTTTTCTTGTTTTTTTTTTGGTGCAGCACTTTTTAAAAAAAACAACAACTTCTTTTCTTTTTTACAAAACACTTCATACACTTGATTTCAAGCATTTACAAAGACAGTGAAATATAGAAAGGCTGTTTAAACCTTTTGTAAACCACTCTCTTTGAATAATACTACGCTAGCACCTTTGGCAATGATAAGAGTGTGTTTCAGTAATGGGTCTGCAGGGATCTTTCTCCAATCAGTGTGTAAGTTCTGCAGTATTATAACTGCAGGAACACAGTATTTCACATCCTAACGACATAAGTGTTTGTTCATTCACTGAGTAAACATGAAATTTGGATCGCTCCAGCAGACCCCTGTGAACCTGCACAGGAACGAGCGGGCATGGATGATCGCTGGCTGGGTGGATGTAAAGTTGGATCTGATCTGAGGGAGGGATTGGGTCATACGGGGTTGACTTCAATCTGCACCTTTGCTTGACGTCAGTGCGCACGGATCCTGACGGAGGACAGTTTTTAAAACTACCAGCGCAGACTCAGAGCCTTCAAACCTCTGCTGCTCCTGTTCCTGTGATCGCTGCACATTGTGAATGCAAGCAGAGGCTCTTATGTTGTTCACAGTCATGAAAAATAAATTAGATAACTCATTAACCTAGTTCACACACTACTCACAACTGAATGGAAAAATAAGCTGCATACATACATATATATGCAGCTTTTATATTTTATTTTCTATATTCATATTGAGAAACATCTTTGATACATCACTAAGCTCACTAAAGTTCTGTTTCTTCTTTTCTCCCCTCAGTCTCTTTCAGACATGTCTGTAAAGCACTTATGCTAATGTGGGTCTGTAAACGTAAAGTACGGACCAAAAGTTTCATGCATCACTAGTCCTGTTGTTCTATTAAAGTTTAAATGACCATTCATGTGTATTTTCCAGATTATTTGTTAAAAAACAGTTGCAATATTAGAGGTAAACCGATTAACCGGCTGATTAATGGCCATTTTTCATAATCAGGTCTGGCCATCCATATCAGTCAATCTCATGGAAATACAGTTTGAGCAGAAAATCAAAGCTCACAGCGTTCAGAACAAAATGTCTCAGTCTTTAGTGTGACCTCCCTCAGAAGCGAGCACAGATTTAACTCTTTTCAAGGAGACTGTCCCACACAGATGTTTGCAATGATAATTCTGACTCCATTCTATTCAGCTTAACGTGAGACGAGCCAGGTTCCTGCATTCACTGTCTGTGCCTTAAAAATAAATATGGAAGCCATTAAAACTTTCACAAAACAACTAGGACTCTGGGCATTTAAGCACAGAACTGTATACAGCAAGTATAAGTGAGAATGAAACATTCTAGAAAGCAGTGTAAATAGATGGAGATGAGAAGCAGATGTATCCTGCCTTTACATGCAGCCACCAGTTTAGTTCAAATCACATTTTGTTTGAATGAGCTTTTTTTTTTCCTGCTGTTGTTTGTCTTGTACAGATTTTGACTTTGTGTGTATTTCTGTGTATTTCTGTAGGCTCTAGCTTGGTCAAGTTTCTTTTTTACATATCAGTCTTCAGTTATTGTTAAACCCACAAAATCTAGTGTCAAATGACACCAAACAATAAATGACATGATAATAATAATCCTAATAATGATAATAATGTATTCTTCTTTTACTCATAAAATGCTGTTAGATTGAATAGACACATTTCATTCCATTAGCATATCTTCTCTTTAATTCCTCTAAGTGAGTGTAATAAATAGCCTCAGTGAATGAACCATCTGTCACTGTAGTGTCTGCACTCTCCATGAAGACAAATGTCTCCCGGCCTTTCTGCTGAAACAGTTGACAACCTAAGAAGAGCACACGGTGATGCAGAAGAAACGCGTCAAAGTGAAAGCGAGTTGGGCGAGCGAGAGAGCCTGCACCCGAACATCACTGCCTCAATTCCCAATTAGAACATTAACTATTGATGCGCCAGCAAAGCGCGCCGGCATCATGCCTCAATGCGCTTTCCTGCTTCAATCATGGGTGTGGTTCTTACAGAGCGTGCAAAAAAAAAGAAAAGAAAAGAAAGAAGAAATCACTATGACCTGTCACTCAGACTGTCTGTCAACGGTTGATTGAAGCTCTCAGCAGGCAGTGAGCCCCAATATGCCTTGTTGCTTATCGGTCAAGCTAAGTAACTGCTCAGGATCTGCTAACCCAGAACACCTTAATGATCCCAAACAGGACAGTTTTTGTGATAATAACACTCAGCTCACTGTGCGCAGCAGCAGCAGATGCTGAAACTTGCTGTGTATGGATGAGCTAAATTAGCAAAAATACGTTTCTCAAACTGTGCAAAACTACAAAACAGACAGTTGCTTTACAGAAACATTTGCAGCATGAGGCCAGCTAGAAGGTGTCATGTGTCAGAATGCCTTTAAATAACCAAATATGCCGAGAGTGTCTCAGCTAAGTTTCCATTGAGAAATGAAGGTTTTGTTCCTGTACTGGATGCATGTGAACTTTTCATTCTGAGTTCTTGTTAATGAGGTCTGCACATCATCCAGTCATCCTGTCACACATGAAGCACAACAGAAAGACGTTTTTGGAAATATTACATCTGTATTACCTGCTGGTACGTGAGGAAACTTTTTTTTTTTTTTTAAATAATTATAATTCAGTCTATGACCTTACTGACAGAAGTTTACCAAAGTTTCTGTCTCCATAACCTGAGATTTGTTTCTTTCTTCACCCTCGAATGTTTGCATTCTTGCAGTTTTGTCTGCTGTGAAGGCAGACACTGAGCGGCACAAGGACTCTGTCGATGACGAGGTAAAGCCTGCACAATATTAAACTGAGCAGGAGATTTTTATTTTCACCTCTTGGAGGTTAGGTCGAGGGAGTGCAAGCTCTTTCCTGCAAATCTAAATGCAGCTCAGTAGCAGCATCAGAACCTGCACTTTGACTGCACTCTTGCAGTCTAACGAGAGGGTCCATGTCATTACTTCTTCTAAGCAAAGTGATAAATTGGTGGAGGGAAGCAGCTCAGATGCAACAAAAATAATCACAATCTTCAGAGATTTTCCTTTCACCACAGGATCAGTGACCAGAGGATTGAGCTGATAATCAGTTTTCCTGAACATTTGGCTTTCCATAATCTATGGAATTGCTAGATAAACATCAGCGGCTGTGAGCAGCTCTTTACGGGATTTGGGGAAGGTTTGTCTGAGACGAAGTGCATCTGCCAGATGTTTTCGGCAAAGTTTAGTTGCTTCATCTGTTGCACTGGTGATGGACAGTATGTGCAATATTCTGCACAGAATTTTTCTTTGCAACAAAATGGCTAATTAAATGTTATCCCTGGAAAAACTGCCTTATGTCAAAATATGTTGGCATTTTAAGCCTCTGACAAGACTGGTGTGAATAAGACGCCAACAGACAAAACAAAGTAACACTTTAAAAACTGCAGAAAGTCAATTCAAGTGGATGGTCATAACGTTAGCTTGATCAAACATGACATTCAAAATAACATGAAAAATGAATAAAACAATAAGATATAAAGACAATAAAATATATGCTTTTAGAATATAAAGCGCTGCCACTGTGTTTGTTGCTACAAGTTGGCTACTGAATGTCACATTGGAGTTAATGGAGAGTTACTGGCATCATTGAGTCTTGTCAGATGCTTAAAATAGTTATTTACTCTGCATTGCAAGTACTAACATTATTTTTTTTCCTCCAGTACACTCTGGTGTGTCTCTGGTGTATGAGGGAAGAAACATCTAATCACTGACTGCAATTTTTTTTCCAAAAGCATGTAAAGTTTTAATCCTTAACACGTTCTCTGGTTTCTTGATGTTCGCCTTGCCTGGATATTTAGATTCCTGGCATGGAAATTAGGAATGCAAATAAAAGCTGTAAACCTTTTTTTGTTTGATTTACTAAGAAATTGTCCACATATGATCCACATAGTATTTCTACAAAAATATATGTACAGGCACAGACATCACACGCAGGGGAAGTGGCCTGCAGCATGGCGGACTGTGCTGCAGCCTGCAGCCTCCACATTGACTGAGCTAAAGCATACCACATCACACACACACACACACACACACACACACACACACACACACACATGCACAGAATATTTACCATGACGTTTAAAAAAAAACCTGCATTGGCAAAAAGGAGCAACAAGGAGTGAGGGGCTGATTCTTTTTTTTTTTTGAGAAGGCAGATAGAAGACACAGAGGACAGAGAAAAAACAGGACAAGAGATGCCCTTAAAAGGTGTGTGTGCATGTGTGTGTGAGACGAGGCAAGATGTTTGTTGGAGGGAGCGGTGAGGGTGAGTGGAGCAAAGAGAGATGCAGTGAAGAGAAGAGGGAGGAGTGTACATGGCGTACCGCGTGTCCCCTCTCTAGTCATGACTGAGCAGCAGCTTCACCATGACGGAGCTCCCGTTCCCATGACAACCCAGGCTGTCAGATGGAAGGGAGACTGGTGGAGAGATGCAGGATGGGAGAGGCGTGATGGTGGGGTACAGACAGAAATATAAAGATGGGAAACATATACTTACGGTGCTTTTGCTGTGCCGTTCCTTTGCAAAGGTGTGTCTGACATGGCTGCAACACCAGTCTCCAATAGGTGCTCTCTCTCTTCTCCCCTGTCCTCCTCTTGTACTCCTGTGCCCTCTTGACTGAGTTGTCTCCTCTTCTCTCTATCTCTTCCTCCTTTTCTCCTCCTCCCTCCCTGTCTCTTTTGCTTCTGTCCTCCTGCCTTCTTGGTGTGTGTTTGGGATGTGCCAGAGCAGCTACTGCTGCCGCTCCTGCATCACCCTGCTCTAGCAGGAGGGAACAGCCGTCTGTGTGTGTGTGTGTGACTGTGAGTGAGTGTGTGTGTGAAAGAGAGCAAGAGAAAGAGAGAGAGAGAGAGAGAGAACAAGAGAGAGAGAGAGAGAGAGAGTTGGTCTTGTGCATTTTTATGCATACATGCAGGTTGCACTGTCACATCCAAAGTCAGAAATAGGAACAGGAAGAAGTGCAATGAGGAATGTGCAGTAAAACGATAAAGAAGGTAAAGGTAGAGGGGTGAGAAGATTAATGAGTAGAGAGTGTGGAAAGGGAGGAGAGGATGGCAAAAAGGAAGCATAAAGATGGAAAGAGAGAGCCACAGGGAGTTGCTGGATAATAAAAGGAGGGGCTGACCTACCACTGCTTCTTGAGAACAACCTTTCTCCTTTGAGACTAAAGCAAGATCCATTTAAAGCAAAAAACATGGGGAGTCTTCTGTTTAAACAAATAAATAAACTCTTGATTATCCTTTTTGGAAGTTCGTAACAGAAAATGTCTGGAAGACTGATTGACCCCTGTCCCCTGCACCACATATAAGCAAAATACATCCGGAAGTGTGACCACCGCTCTTAAACGAAAACGAAACCACGGCCATGTTGCCCTCCACGCTGCAAAATCCCAGCCTCTGAGAGGTTAAAACTCAGTGTTGTTGAGTCCAACAGAACGTGGAATCCTCATAGTCCGGTTTTGTAGCGGTTTTGTGCTGTCTTTGGTGTGATCTCGACTCTTATTGGACACTTCTTTTTTTTTTTAAGATAGAGTATTTCAATCACCATATGCTAGGCTGGATTCATGAGATTACGCGAAGGTTTTGAGGTCGCATGTTAGCCTGCTTGTTTGAAGACGTATATCTCACCATTTCTTTCTAGAAATGAATAAAACATACTTTTTGACTTATGAGCCGACCCTTTCCTCGTTTGCAGTTTAAATCTCTTCTAAACACCAGGAATGGTGTTTTATTTTGGAAATTCGCCAGATCTTCTCTGCCAGTCCTGTGTCTGACTCATGCTGAGTCCTAAGAGGAGGCAACAGTAAGAGGGTTTTGTGTCTTTATTACAGTGTAGGACCCCAGTAAGATCCACTGGCCTTGATGTAGGTGATGTAATCATTAGTCAACAGTTTTTATATAATGGTTTTCAGACAGTTTCAATGTGAAAAAGCACATGCACAAAAAAAAAATTAGAACAGCAAGATCAACATGGGATGAGATTGTTGGCCTCCTGCTTTTCTATCTGCTGTGTTTGCAAACATCATTTTGTAGGGGACACTGAGGAGGCTGAACTTTATAAGCTACAGTAGACCCAATCAATTTTGAGTGAACACTGGGCCTCACCTAGCAGTTTTCTAGGGCTACACTGAAGTACCTAACCCATGACAGGACTTGTCTTAGAGAAGTAAACTAGGCTTTAGCCCACGAAATTCTCGCTGCATGGCAGTTTCTGGTAATGGAGACCCTTAGTAAAGGTCAAGGCCCCTTACACATACCCCTTGTGCCCAAGGGACCTCGCTATCTTTTTAAAGATCACATTAGCACGCAACACACTGATTTGACAGTTTGGCTAATGACTGATGATCATTTGTCTAAATTCTTCCAACTCAGGCAGTGAATAGCAACACTAAAGTTAAGGTAATGGTCAGCCGGCATATAGTTGAGTCAAAAAGAAAATCTAATTTGTAATTTATCTGTTGCTATGGACGAAGCTTCGCTAACAGCTATTTATTTGGAATTTTTGGAAGCTAGCATAAAAAAAAAAAAAATGCTATTATGGGAAAGTTTTTGTAACAGCTGGACAGCCATTGTGCTACTTATGGTACATTAACACTGCTAACTAGAAACAGGATCATTAGCTAATTTCTGAAGTTACGTGAACCACATGACTGATGGGAATTCTACTAAATCAAAAAACAAGCATTTACATGGCCACTGAAGGCACTTTCTACTTTAATTAGGCTGCTGCACATTGACACTAACATAAGATGTCTCACTTCAGTGAGAAGGTCTTTCAAGATATTTGGTATATGTGGATGTGTGTGATTGTATTGTAATTACTACATGAAGGCTCCAGAGAAATGCTCTCATTTTGCCTGCACTGCAGCTGTATGTAGAACAAAGTTATTCAGTTCAATTATCTGAACTGGGTCTTTGATATAAAGGTAGCAGGGAAAAGCCAGGACTCCTTCTGCCCCTTGTAAGAGTAATCCCATATAATACATCCTTGCTGGCTGACACCACGTGTTGTGTAAAGTTGCTACAACGTAGCATCCAAACCTTTTCATGAACCACTTTAACGAGACAAATCCCAGTAATTTTCTACTCTGAGAGAACCAGCAGGTTATGGGATCTTGTCTCATGTGACGGGACATAGTAGTGAGATGAATGCAATATCTATGCAAAGCTAAGGGTCATTAAAGACCCCAACTTCAAATGTGCGCTACCAAATAACCAAAATAACCTTAGAACTTCACGGAGCAGGAGATGTACATTCAATTTACCAAAAAGGATTATTGAAACAATCCAAGCTTTTAGATGACGACCTACGGAAAAAAGGAACAAGGAAATTTAGAACCAACAATTTTATTAAATAGTTAAAACAATCTCTCCTAAAAGTATAATTCCAGTGGACATAGAAAGGGGTAAAACCCAAAAATAAGACAGGGTTCTCACTGCAGGGAGATTCTACCGCAGACCTGGATAACTACTGATCGCTAGCACTGCAAATCCAAAACACACGCTAAGAGTGACCAACCCGTTAGGCCTAGCACCCTGCGTGCAAGGATGAAGATCCCACGTATACTCCCCGCAGCCATGAGAAAACAAAAACAACAATGAGTCTCAGTTGGTTCAGTTCACACAAAAACAACCCTGAATGCATTAAAGGAAGGAACAACAATTGGTGAGTCAGAAACATCTCAAACAGTTCACTAAAATAGAGTCCACTTCAATATGGCAGCAAACTTGGACCACACAATGTGGGTGAACTGATCCAGGCAAAGCAGTCTGGCATTTAATCTTGGTCCCTTTGAAGCCCCAATTTAAACGGGAGGCTGGGAAACGGCTCAGACGGGGAGACAAGTGCTGCGTTCCCTCTTCAACATGAGGTTACAAAACATGTCAGACAAAAATCAGAACACAGCTCTGCTCCAAATGCTCACACCAAGTATCACACATCCACCAGGATCCAGACAATCAGGCACTAGATGCCCACACCTGGCCTTATGAAGGCTGGACTTTGACTCCTCCCTACAGAGGGCAGGACTCTTACCCTCCATATCAGTCCTCACGTCTCAGATGCATGACCAAACAAGAGGTGCTGTCTTTTTTATCGGGCTCACCTCCCTCTGATTGAGTCCTTAGTAGAATTGTCTGCAGGCTAGAAAAGGGAAAATAAAGTCCATGTGCCTGCTTTTTTCCTCTTGTTTCTTATTTCGATGTTACTGTCATGACTTGCTTTTCGTCTTCCTGTGTTTTTTCATTCATTGCATCACTAATAAGTCGGATTAAAATGCAAAAAAGGACACAAATGGAACGATATGATTCTATAGGAAATGCCCGAATGAAAGAATTCTCAGTGCTAGATAAAAGTGGAGGTAAATGGGTTGGATGGTATGACTATTATGTTTCTGAGATGCTCTGATACTCACAACAAATGTTCTTGACCTTTGAAGTGTTCATTGTTTCGGACCATCAGAAGAGAAGACAACGCATTCTCTCAGCTCAGAGCACAAACCAAAGGTCACATCTTCTAAAGTACCTGGATGTTTTACATTCTTGGCTGTCCCACATTTAGATACTTATGGACAAGTGCAGGTTCTCTGCAGCTTATCTGCCTCCTCTGTGCTCCTTCAGTCTC
>JBAMYA010077471.1:0-10000 GCA_037176975.1 Arrhamphus sclerolepis | reverse complement strand
TTATGGCACAACTGCTCCTCCAGTGGCTAACGGAGGCCAGACTGTCGGCAGAAGGCACGTACGTGCATGACTCCCAGAAAACAAGAAGAAAAATCCAACTTACTGACGCCACCTACAGTCAAACACGGAGATGCATCATTAAGTGAACATGTTTTTCTGTGAGGACAGAGGCAGAGTAGACAGACAGACCAGCTGGAAAATACTGAGAGACTGATTTAAACTGGAGCAAAGGTGTACATTTCAGCAAGACAACTCAATGTACATTAATAAGAAAGAACTGGAGTGGCTCAAAAAACAAACCTGTCCTGGGGTCATCCGGCCCAGTCTCCAGAGACCTGAGGAGATCTGAGCAGCAAAACGCCTCTGCCTGAGACTGAATGATTCTTTTGTAAGATCAGTGTAACGTTAATAAACTTTAACCAAGCATTACGTAAAAGATCAGAATACATGGACTACACTGTTATTAGGAACTATTGTGTGGGAGTTGACAGACAAAGTATTGAATAAACTGAATTAATTTCAGCTCAATAACTCAAAAAGGTTTGAAAACTTTCCATATGTGCACTGACTTTTTCGATGTACGTTGCAGTCCTTCAGAAATATAACACTCCTGGGAGTTAATACAGATTCAAAAGGAACATGTGAAAGTGGCAGAAAATGCCAAAGATAAAGTTGATCTGACTTTAGTAAAACTGGGATGTGCCACGTGTGAAAGGAAACATTCATTTCTGTTTGAAATGGATTTAGAAGCAAAACAAAAACACAAACAACAGGAAGCGACTTGTTGTGAATGTGAGTGTTTGATTTTGACCTGAATAAAAGCAACTTCTGCTATTAAACTTTGATACAACCAACAAAGAATAACACTGCGTGACCCACTTCAGCTGTGGATATAAGTTTGTTTCCATAGTGGTGATAAACAATTTATTAACATCCTGGCATGAATTTGGTGAGGAGGATGGATGCTGACATCCTTGCTGTTGGGAAAAGTTAATTAAAATGAATTAAATATTCAGCAAAGCTCCCTGTAGCTGCAGCGCAGGTGCGCCCACATGTGGATGCTGCTGGCTTTCTTAACGCTTAATTTCAAACCCTGTCTGGCATCCAACTCTCCACAACTGCTTCATGTTTTAAGGCACGACCAGCATGGAGCAACCATGCAGATTGATTCTGGAGCATTTCTGTGCTGTTTCACAGAGGCCAGAAAAGACAAATGACTCGGTCTTTTTTTTCAATTTTATTTTCATTCCCTCATAAACAAAAATATAGTTAAGGCACAGATGAAAAAGTTAGTGGTGCTCCAGGTCAGGTACAACTACGAGAACAAATGAACCTGCAGACATTTCAACGCCCTCTGCAGACAACAAAGAAAGCCTTCTCAAAAGCTTTGAAAGGTGAAAGACCTCTTCAATAAAAGAACTTCAGTGAACTCATGAGAGAGCATGAATTTTTCTTCCTTTCCACCTTGGATCACCTTGTCCCAGTTATTGACTCATTATACATTAACAATGAACTTCATTTGGTAGTTATTTGCTAAGAGAAAAGGTCAAGTAAACCTAACAGGAATAAAGATTCCCTCCAAATCATGCATTTTGTATGAAGATAGAGTTCATGAGAGATTTATGCAGGTCTCAGTTTCTCTTTGCAAAAAATAAAATAAAGACCAAGTCAATCTCCCGTACAGACATGAGGTTCAGGCCCAAAGCATCTTGTAGAAAAGCATCTGCTTCTGCAGGGTTTCTCCAGACGTAGCAGCTGCAGGTTTCCCTCCGTCACTCACCATACCATCTACTCAGTTAGGAATTCATTTACGGAGAACATATTTATGAATTTGTTTCTCGCTCAATCCATATTTATGACAGCATAAGATAATCATTAATCAGCTGGTAGTCTGATACAGTTCAACATATTTTTTTCTAATCCTTGCAAGAAGAATAAGCTCTTCTTGCTGGTTGTCCTTATTTACTGTTGCTTTCTACCAATATAACATCATCAAAAACAGATGGTCTGATGCCATCACAGACTGCAACACATCCTAAGAGGATGTTTAGCTGAAATCTATGCAAGATCTTTGAAGTTCTTCTGCATGATGATACTGGATTTCTGGATGTGGTTCTGGATTTCTGCTGCCTCTTTATCTTCACTTTAGGTTTTTCCTTCATGTATTGCTTCTCTTCATATGTGGAGGAAGATAGTTTTTCCTTTGAGGATAGGCAGTTATATGACCGTGTAGCCTCATTTTCATCAGTCCAGTTCTCAATTATATTTTCAATCACGTTATATGCTGATGTGTCCAAGAGATTCATTGGGATTATGTGACTTCCCATTTCAGTCTGGTCTTCCAAAAGTTACTACATAAGTGTCAAGCTGCTACCTTACATAATCCATAATTACATAAACCATAATTACTTATCACATGTGCATTTTTCAGTCTTCCCTCACGCAGCACAGAGCGACACAAAGAACATGGAAATCATGAAAGTCTTGTATTTAACCATGTGTCACTCCTGAGCAAAGCCCATGTCCATAAACCTTTAAACCAAGTCCTAGCCTTCGAAAAAGCTTTTGAAATTGAGGATGGGTCTAAATATTATTTAAAGAAATGTGCTTACTCTCTCAGGTCAGTATTTCACATATACATACGAGCAAACCTGCACTGGGGACTTACAAAGTATTTAATGTGATATTGAACTGTGAAGTGGTTGCAGGATTGCACATTTCAACAAACCAAACACATCTCAAAGGCCGTAATCAGATTACTGCCTGGAACCTTCTATGTGCATGCTCTTGTTTCTTGCATGAGGTCCTGCTTTGTCTTCATGTGAATTCATTGTGTGAATGTGCAGGCATGCAGTGCTTCACTGCTCTCCATTTTAATGGCAATTCCGACGGAGCCGCCTCCCTGTCGTCATGGCAACCACGCGGGTATGCGGACACATTTGTCTTGGGGGCCTTGGCCTTCTTTTGCATGCCACAGCTGGGTACAAATGTGCACACACACACACACACACGCACACACACACACATACACACACACAGTAGCATACGCGATCACTCATACGCGCCCAAATTAACCTGCAGAGGTTGCAATTGTAAATACACTGAACCCAGAAAAACAAACATTTACTCTTCACACACGTCACCACAGCACTGTGAGCTCTAACAGCACCACCTCTCCACCCTCTGAGCAAAGGGATTTCCACATAATTATTCCTCCCCCTCCTCCAAACCAGTGCCTGGGATTTCCCAGTTAAATACTGAAAGGGCTTTCCCAACTCTTCCTTCAGTGAAAGCTCTCTGACATCTCATGCATATGCACACCATCACTCCAAAAGTGCGTGTGTGTGTGTGTGTGTGTGTGTGTGTGCGTGTGTGCGTGCTGAAGCCAGTTGGCCAGTCAGTGGACAGAACCAGAAAATCAATTTTCTCTTCCTGACATTTTAGTCACCTGCTTATAAATAAATAAGGTTGCATGTATGCAGTCATTACGCATGTCAATGTCGTGCCAATGTTGTGTTTTACACGGAATTTTGTAGAACATCAGTAAATCATTTTCTGATATGAGATTTAAGTGTTCCTTGACTCTTTTTGAGCAGTATATTTGGATGAATATCCCACATCATAGTTTTAACTTAACCATTTTATTTTACTATGCAGTAACAAACTTCTGGTAGAATTTTGGATGGATATGGGATCAGTCCTCCTGATAGCGACAGGTAAACTGGACTTACTGACAGGTCTTTCAGAACGAACTTTGGGAAGGCTGCGTTATTTGCCCCATTATGACCTTTTATCTATTTGCCATTTTACTGTTGGAACACAGTCTTTCTGATGGATTCATGCTATGCTGTAACAGTCTTCAGCAGTCCCTACTGTTCCCTTTGCAATCAGCAGCAAAACAGTACCAGAGGCTCATACTACCACCACCGTGCTTTCTGGGGTTTTTGCAATGCCTCACCTATATTGATTTTGATTCTTGGAACCTTTTCATTTCAGGTATTTCTCAAAAATCTGGTTGGTTCATTGGCTGTTTGGTTAGGTAATTAAAATACTTTACAATTTTCACTTCTATCTGAATTTAGTGCATGTTAGTGCCCACACATGTAATCAAGACAGTGATAAAGATGCACACAACTTTGTTTTATCTAAAGATTCTGTCCCTGTGTTTTGTAGACGATGTGGTTCTGTAAGTTTTATTTCATTTATTTATTTTGCAGTCGCAGCTGAATCTTTTAACACTGTCATCAGAAAACATGCAACAAAATTTTATAATATTTAGTCATGTCTTTCTCATTGAATGAAAAGTTAATTCACTTGTCACATCCTTCATTGTTTACATGAACTTAAGTTGTAGAATTTGCAACATTTCAATACTTCTACAATAGTGTTACAATCTTTGTGTTTTACACTTTATCATATAATGAAGAACACTAAAGATACAAAAGATTGACTTTTAAAATGACTTCTAAAGATTTACATCCTTTTAAATAGAGCTTAATTATTTATTTTATAAATCTATTTCAAAATTTTATTTGGTAACCGGGCCAGGATTGTATCCCTGAGCCAGGACTTCATCTACTGTTCCATGACATGAAACATGCCTCTCCTGCCTCGTACTGGTGGTTTTGTGTCCCTGAGAGACGCTGGAATCTGTGACGACATGAAGACATTTGCCCGTTTCCTCATGGACCTGAAAAAGGTCAAAGTAAAAGTTACAGGACACCTCACACCTCCAGATCATTTCACCACTTGCAACTACTAAAACAACTAAACAACTGCTTTGCTTGTTTAAAAGCAGATGTCATATGTGTTACACAGATCACCCTGACTGTTGCAGGACATCTTCTTTCTCCATCTGTTTGTGCGCGTGTTGGATCCAGCAGATTCACTTTGTCAGCGCTGAAGCCGAAGAAACACTGTTCCATAAGACTTCTGCTTTGCTGCCTACATAATCCCTTTTTCTGCGGCCCCAGATCCCTCCGCCTTTATCCCTTCTTCTTGGATCCTCTCTTCCTAATTTTGGCTGCACCTCCCACTCCTTTCTCTCATTGTCGTAGATTCTTGCAGCAAAGCAAAATGTCTTTATCACACAGCCAACCTTCACTTCAAATAGCTTTTAAATAGCTGATTTTCTGCTTGATATTTAGACTTGATGTCAGCACTGTTCCAGTTCTATTGATCTAATTAGCAATAATTTGACATGAAGGACACTGCTCTCTTTCAGCGTGGGTCTATTGACTTTCAACAGCACGAGCGACAGCTGAGTAAAGGGCAGGTTTTGCATATCCAGTCAGATATTAGCAGGAAACTCATTTAAGGATAATTCATCTCATAGTTAACAAGTTTTTTTCTTTTGTCACTAGAAAGAAAAACAATCACTTGCATTTTAATGTTGCCCCTTCAGGAAGACAGCAGCACTTCCTGAGACTCATCTGATATATCATTTCCCTCAGTTCATTAGCATCCTGTTTGTTGCATCACATAGTGGCTCCCTGAAGGACAATAAAAAGGACTGCTTCTTTAAAGCAAAGTAGGTAATTATGTTGAAACACAAACAGGAACTTGCTTTTTTGGTGTTGTGGGAATAAAGGATGAAACAAGACCTTGGAGGAGGTTATAATTAACAAAGAGCATTGTCCTGATGATGTGCAGCTCATCTCCTGAAGAAAACAAATTTCTCATTTATTTTTAAATGATTTGATTACAAGCTATTTTGGATCAGTACGCGGGAAGAAATAACCTTCCCGTATGTGAACGGCAAGCTGTCAGTTGCAGAGCGTGAGAATGAAGTGGAACTGGCGATCCAACAGTTGCCCTTTTCATACAGAGGTCGTGGCGTGTTGTGAAGCTGCAGCTGTTCCACTTTTGAAAACACAGACTGAACGGAGGCGGTTCGTCGCTGTTCAGTGCTGAAACAGCGTGTGAGTACACGCAGCATGTCAGCTTTGTGGAGCTAGCTGAGTGGCAGCTGTTGCTGGTTAGAACAGTGCGTTTCACCAGAGCTTGTCTCACCTGTCTCGTCTCACCTGTCTCATCCCACTTTTCCCCATCAGAGGTGTTCATATCCAGAACATGGCCAAATATTAGGGCCAATGTCCTGACCTAAAAGTTCTACCTAGGAGGCCACTGGGGTGGTCCATCTGAAACCATCATTCTTGGACTGCATTGCTAAAGCTAAGAAGCCATTTGCTAACGAGGAAGAATTCATTCTGTTTGCTAATAAGAACGTTTGCAGTGAACTTTTTGAGGCTGGGTTTTTTGTGGTGACGGCGACCAAAACAAGACTATGGAGTACGCTGGATATACGGAGCACAAGTCGAAAGTCACTGTCTCCCATCACCCCCAGCCGGGACCCTCTAGTTACAGGGAAACAAGCCCAGGTCCCCCTGACTCTGGTGGTGGTGACTGTGGTTAGGCTCAGCTGGTGTGTACGAATGGGTTCGTGTGTATAAGGTGACTCTGTGCAGCATCATTTGTTGCAATGTTATAGTGTAGAATTTACGGTTATTGAAAAAACTCGATTCACAAAAGAAATCGCGATTCTTACACACCTTCCACCTTAAATCAACCAAAAATAGTTTAGAATTGATGTTCGTGACCCCCAAGAATGGAACCGAATCATGAGACACTGAAGAATTCACACCCCTAGTAGAGTTATTGTAATATTGTAATATAAAGTGTAATTGTTGCATTCTGCAAACTGACAAAAGGTTTTTGTCACTGGAACGTCCACACCTCTACCCGGTCTGCAGAAAAAAAAAAATTGTTCCTAAAACTGGTCCCTGGTCCAAAAAAGTTTTAAAGAGCACTTGGTTTAACGTGTTGTGACCAGGTGTTGTGTAGTATAAATAATGACATGGTCATTGTGTGAAGCAACTCTGAAATGTAAGAGCATCCAAAATCTGTCAGGGAGCTGGAATGACAACAAAATAAACTGATTTTACAGCAGTGTGAGAAAATCAGGGGCCGTATCTCTGGATTTGCAGACTTGGGTGGTATAGACTGGGCTAAAAATATACTTTAAATCCCCCAGGCGCTCCTTACTTCTCAGTGGAAGCTGGTTGGCTGCTCCTGTCACCTGTCTTTTACATTCCATCAAAAAACCGCACAAGACTCTCCGACCAGCTTTTGCCCTGTATGGAGCTGTCCAGAGCCTATAAAACAAGTCCAGCTGTCTTGCCTTCCACTGCTTTGGTGATGGCATGATGATCTCTGATGTCTTTGCATTTTTTGAGGTGATTTCACTTTATTAATCAGTTGGAATCTGACTCTGTATGACTGCTTTGTTGAGTGTTTCAACAATTTTATCATTAGTGACCGACAGGCAAAGTGGGAAACTCACCAATTTATGATAAACTGTGTTCAAAAACCAACCAAACATCTTCAGAAAAATCCTCCTTAACATGAAAATGCAGACAGATGATCCCACCATCTACAGTCCATAATATCTTTAAAAGATTCAGAGATTCAGGAGTGTCTGTGTGCAAGAGACAAGTCTGAAAGTCAGACTGGATGTGCCTGGTCTTTGGGGTCTGGCCTTGATTCTCCTCTGGACATCACGGCACGAGCTCAGGAACACTTCCAGAAGTCACATTCTGTGAATACAGTCCACCACGTAATCCGAAAATGCAACTTAAAGCTGTATCATGCAAAGAAGAAGCCTTACGTAAACATGATCTGCGGTCAGACTAATCAAAATTTGAAGTTTCTTTTTACAAACCATGAATGCCGTGTCCTGCAGACTAAACAGGAGAGGGTGGGAGAGGGTGTGATGGTATGAGGCTGTATTAGTGCCTATGGCATGAGCAGCTTCCACATCTGGAAAGGCACCATCAACGCTGAAGAGTTCAGAGCAGCATAGAAGGGCTTGCATATTTCAGCAAGACAGTGCTAAACTACATACTGCGTCCATCACATCAACATGCCTTCATGGGAGAAGAGTTCAGGTGCTGAACTGGCCTGCTGTCCAGACCTCCCACCAAAAGAATCTGGACATAAACGCTCAGGACTGTTGAGCAGCTACAATCAGACAAGAATGAGACAACATTCCTCTCCTAAAACTCCAGTAACTGCTCTCCTCACTTCCTGTAGATGTTTACAGACAGTTGTTGAAAGAAGAGGACATGCTACACAAAGGTAAAAATCCCCCCGGTCCAACTTCTTTTCAGTCCAACTTCTGGCCATCAAAAGTCAAAATGAGCTACTATTTTCCATGAAATGGTAAAATGACTCGGTTTCAACATCTGACACATTCTTTAAGTTCTATTGGGAATAAAATATGTGAGACTTTCCTGTTTTTAATTACATTTTACACAACATCCCCACTTTTTGGATTTGGGGTTGTGTATCACACACTTTAAAATTAAAGCTGGAATTGCTCTGTGTAGCAGCTTTTGTTTTGTCTTGTTTTATTTTTCAGCAGCATCAATGGAACAGCGATAAGTGTGGTGTTTCACCATGCTCACCGCTAGTAAACAGTGTTTCTGATGATAATTCATTCATTACTGCCATCAAATGTGGTGTTTATATTGGTTCACTGGTTTATGGGACAACACTGACCTTTGCAGAAGAGATTATTGTCCCGTGTTTTTTTCTGCTCTGTGACACATGGATTGTACTGCATGGGATGTATTTATGTCCTGAGCAGGGGCCAATGAACGCGCATCACATTGTTGCTAGCGCTGTGTTCGCTGATCCGTGACACCCTGAGTGGTGAAAAAACATGAGGAAAGACTGGGAAGAAAAAATTGTACTACATGCTTAAGAGGAAGAGAAGAAGAGGAACAAATAATTTATGTTGCATTATTTATTGCCTGCGGTGTAAAGTCTACATTATTCATACAACTGGAAAGGACATTTGTGGCTTTGGCCAGCAGTAAGTGACTTATGTGGCGCAGAGGTTAGTTTTTATCAAAGGTCAGCGTGGATGAATCCTTTCTCTTGTGGTGCCAAATTTAATGGAACCAACTTCTGAAGATATGAAGTAATGAAGTACTGAGTATTTGTGATTATATTTTTATTCCCCTCATGGACACTTCGGTGCCCTGGGCAAACTTTGTTACAAATGTGTTTGTCTTCCTTTGTCCGTGTGTTTGCTTGTTTGCATGTGTGAGTTGAGTCATAGTGCTGCCATCCAACGAAGACGAATGCTGTCTCCTCTACCTCACATCCTGTGATTTAATCACACAAATAGGGAGGACAGCTCACCTTTGGTGTGCACGTAGAGCACATGAGTGTGTTTGTGTGCAGAATCTTCCAGCATTCTTCTGGTCAGAGCAGAAGGTTCAGAGTTACTGAGGGAATACCTTAAGGTCCTAACGTGGGCTCCTGTTTTCAGACTTAATAAGACGGCGTCCTCACAAGGGTCAACGACCTGAAAGCATATCATGTTTTTGAAACCATTGTTTATCGCCTCATTTTTTGGTTTTTTTGGGGGTCAAACTGTTGGTTTACAAATGAGATCAGAATTATAATTAATATGCCTGAGGTTGGTTTAAGCATGGGATGTGAGATTTGGATTATAAAAGGAAAAAAAGAAAAGCTGCATACATGAGATTCATTTTCAGCCTGAAGGGCCTCTTGTTTCAGAGAATGAGTTTCTGTCGGTCTGTCAACATCTTTAAAAATCAAAGTGTATAGCTTAATTTCTGTTGCCGCAGCGACCGTTTAAGCCCATCCTCTGCTGACATCGTAACCCCATTTATGCATCTCAGAGAACATCTGCTTCCATTCAGTCCAAACAGTTTACCACAACACGTGTTCGTCTCCACTGCTCGGACCGGAGTCGGTGTGATCCAGAGTGGAAGATGAGAGTGTCTCCAGTGTTACTGATCTACAAGGTGAATGCAAAATAAAGAAGAAAACACACACACACACACATCAAGGGCTGCCTCTGCAGCACTGGGCTTTGTCTTGCCTCACTAATCCTTCCCAGACCCCCATCTCTCTCTTCCTTAAGCCCACATCTCCCCATCTCTACAGTTGGAGCTTTCACAGCCCT
>JBAMYA010077452.1:0-23976 GCA_037176975.1 Arrhamphus sclerolepis | reverse complement strand
CATCTCTCTTTCCCATGCTGCAAGGAAAGCCTTTAATGTTTTAGCAGAGTTGTGAGTCACTCAGTGTGTACTGTGAAAGCATCTGTCAGGCCATCAGCATGCCAAGACTGTTTACTCTGTTCTGATAACTGCTAACAAGCAATTACAAGCCACTCATTGACACCATTGAACATAAATAGCATAAAGCCTGTGTGCTATAAGGATCCTCACCATTACCAAGTCTCTTGTAGTTAATCCTCAGAGAGCAATGGAACTGCGTTGGATGTGAGCCTGCAACACTTATTGTGTTTATGGAGTTTAGGCATCGTAATGCAGTCGGATAATGCAATCCATCATGACATGGAAGTGAAACCCAAGACAAACAATTTAAATTACATGCATGTATAAACATGTAAACAGATGCAAAATAATGCATGATCTGTGTGAATCTTGATTCCTGAACTCGAAACTCAGTGTTTCTGACAGCTGGCTTCATTAAATGACATCGAACAACCATTTGTACATCTCATTATTCATGACGGAGAGACATGCTCTTTGGCATGTGTCAGTATTGTGCACCAGATGCTGTCCTCTTTGTGTCTCTGTAATGAAAAGGACATTGTTTGAACTTACTGTAACAGGAGATTATTCATGCCTTGGCCCTTGTGCATATATGTATACGTTGATTTTAATAAAGCTGAAGAATGTTGCTCTCACATTTCCCTTTCTCGACAGCAGCCTTCAGAAACTGAAATGCTGGATGGTCATCTAACGATATAAAGTACAACTAGATAGAGAAGGTTCTTTTTGGTCCCCCAATACCATAATAAATTTGACAGGCCACAGAGACACTGACCTCCAGTCTCTGTGCATCTACCAAGAATCTTGGGGGGATATTTGTTTTGAAACTGTTTAATTATTACGCCTTTTCTAATGTTGGGATATTGGTAGGCTTGAGCACATACTCTAGTAGCCTCCTTCACTTCAAGGTTGGACTTTTGCAGCTCTTTGTATTTGGTTATCAGCCAGTCCCAGTCGTCTCATCTGAAACCTGTGTTGAACGCTGCAAGACTTCTGACTGGTACCAGAAAAACAATCAGCGTTGATTCAATGTTTCCACTGGGTTCCTTTGTACGACAGGATCATTTTTTATAATTACTTCCTTTGTTTTTAAAATTTAACTTACATAAACCTGCTCCAACTATAGACAGAATTCACAGGATGTCACAATTACTGGGTTACAAGCCTTCTGCTACTTTGTGTGTCAAGCAGTTCATTCATATGCACTGTACGCACGCAGTGTTCAGTGAGTGTTACTTACGTTCTGCATTAAACTGAGATTTTTCAGACTGAAATCGCCATTAAAGTCAGTAAGATGCCACATACACACATTGTTCATGGCTGCACGAACAGATCTGATCCATTAGTGAAACGAGGTTTCTACAGATTCCCTAAAATTTAAGCACATATTCTGTATCCAGCGATGTTGAGTCAAAGCACCTGGGTGTTTGATGTCAGTGAATATTATCTATTGAAGCATTTAAGACTCATTTAAAGATGCAAACACTTTCCTTGTCTTTTAATTGCACTCTACTTGCTTTGTCTGACAAGATTTTTGTCATTCATTTCTGGCATTGCTTTTAGAAAGTCACTTACATAGCTCTTTTCTGTTTTCAAGATCTTAATATATTTCATTATAATCTTTTTTGTTTATACTTTTTTGTGCTTTATTTTATATTGCAAAGCGAGAAATCATGCACAACACAAAATTTCTACAGTGTTAACAGCAGATATCTGACACATCTGAATCTTGTAACAAGAAAATGTAAACAAATATATTGAAATATTGAGTTTTAGGCGCAACTCTCAGAAAACTGACAACTTCATAAACCTCCAGCCCTAAAATATTTCAGCTCCTTTATGTTCTTCTGCCATCATAACTGTGTATTATCTAATTTTGCAACTTTTTTCAAACTGTCCACATATCATCCATTTGATAAAGACGCTCTCTTAGTTTGCGTGTCTGTCATGTATTTGCATGTGTGCTGTGAACTCGCAGGCCCTAGATGTACTTCACAGTTATTATCATCTCACATGCAAACACATATATGCCTATACCATTGTGGCTTATCATTGGTAAAAATTATAAAAGAAAACCTACTCAGCCTATCGTCACACATAACAAGGAACAAAGTCCTTTAAAGTGCAACTGGATGTCATAAGACAAGACATAAGAGTACTCAGAGTGCCAGGCCGGTTTTAAAAAAGCAGAATAGGAGATAATCATAACCCTTGTTTTTGAGAGTAACTGCAAATGAAATGGAAGCAATTCCTTGTTATAACATCAACTTGTTAGTTTCGCCTAAAGGTTGATGTCTGATTTGGTGACCTCAAGATTCTATCTGTTTTTTTTATGTATGTTATGCCTGTTGGCATCATCCAGCGCTTGCTGAAGCGGTTCATGCCAGTTGTCTCGGCTGACAATCCGACAGCATGGTTCTCAGTTGTGAAAGGGTGGAATACCCTCCCTGGTGTTGCCTCAAGTGGAGGAGTTAAAGTATTTTGGGGTCTTGTTCTCAAGTAAGGGAAGTACGAAATGGGAGATTGACAGGCACATCGGTGCGGCGTCTGCAGTAATGCCGGCTCAGCACTGGTCTGCTGTGGAGAGCTCAGCCAAAAGCCAAGCCTCTCAGTTTACCAGTTGATCTATGTTTCTGATCTCACCTATCATCGTGAGCTGTGGGTAGTGACCAAAAGAAGGAAAATGCAAATACAAATGCCTGAAATGCGTTTCCTCTGCACAGTAGGCAGACTTTCCCTTAGAGATAGAGTTGCTGCTTCTCTACATCAAGAGAAGCCAGCTGAAGTGGTTAAGGTGTCTGGTTGGGATGTCTCCTGGACACCTCCCTGAGGAAGTGTTCCGGTCATGTCCAGCTAGAAGGAGGCCCGGGTCACACCCAGGACCTGCTGGAAGTCATGCTATCTTTCAGCTGTCTTGGTATTTCCCTGGATGAGCTCACAGAGATGGCTGGAGAGAAGGATGTCTGGGCTTCTCTGCTTAAGCTGCTGCCCCCGTGACCCGAACACTGATAAGAGGACACTTGGATTGAAGAGCTAAATCTTCAGATTCTTAGTCATCTTGTGATACTATTAATATCATTATTTTATTTTCTACATTGAAGAGCACTACCCCTACTATCAGGGAAATTGATGTATAAAAGGTAATGCAGCTAGATTCGTTTGTTTCAAGTGCATAAATATCAATTTGGTTCATTGAATCAAATGGAAATCAAATGGCTGGAGCAAAGAAAAAAAATAGAGTTAATAGAAATTAAAATATTGAAATGCTGTCTGTGTGTTTCGGATCACTTGTCGCATGATCTGTTTTATTTAAATAGCAACTTCAATGAAACTTTTCACTTGCGGGCATCCTCGACCTACTTCCTGTTATGGCCTAATATAGAGTAGCTCTGACATTCTGGCAGTGAAATATTTATTTCTTAGCAGCTCTGTCTCCCTGTAAGAAGCCCAGTAGACAGGAAAGAGCACACTGTATTCCCCTGAGGTTCTGGTAGATGAGAAAGCTTCTAGAGTTACATGCAGTTAGAAGAGTCATTTTACTAACTGTCATGACATGAACATGACAGTGAACACAGCCACACACAAACATTCTGTTCAGCTATCTGCCTAATGTAGTTTGAGAGGAACTATGGTCAATTATCCTTCTCTGACCATGATATGTCTGTCCCAAGGCCACGCAGTTTTGCATTTTACAACATTACAAAAATAAAACAAAGAATCAGGCTGTATCTGACTCCGAATGTCACTCAGCTCTTGATACAGGCCATAATGGTGTCTATACTACTGCAATACTCTTGTAGTCGGTGTCACAGCACCCACAATGAAACCCTTACAGATGGTCCAGCACACTGCAGTGCACTGATGGTCCATTAACCAAAAGGACCAATGTCATGTCATGTCATTAAACTACTTGTTGAACTCCACTGACTCCCTGAATCACATTCAAGTCAATAATGCTTTCCCACAGATTTACTGAGGTGTCTGTACTCAGCTACCTGTTCACGCAGGCTTGTGCTCTCTCTCAGCCACTGCAGTCCTCTCTGGAACATTGTCTGGTAGTCTCACGCCAATGCAAAAGACAGTCTGAGTTAGGACTGTTTAAAAGTATGATTCCATCACAGCAGGGGGGTTCTTCTTTATTTTTAAGAATCCCTTGAAATTCCTTAAAAAAAACTGAGAAATCCTCTTCTCCACCCGAGCACACAAATTCCCTCAAGCTTGATCTTCTGTATGATCTACTTGTGCTTTGTCTTTAAAAAGGGCAACTCCACCACCTGAATGGTCTACAAAACAAAATGTTATCAACAAAACATAGGGAATGAGGCATAACTATGTGTAAATAACAGTTGATTGGACAGATGACAGAGGACGAAAACAATCACTGAAAGCAATGATTTATTCAGAAAATTCTTGAAAAAAGTAAAATACATAAGACGTGTAAAGAAAGGGAATTAACACATGCAGGTAGAAGAGATTGTGATGAAGGTGAGCAAAAAAATCCTTCCCGACTCACAAATGTCGGCCCCCAGTGAGCTGACGTTCCATGTCCCCATAGCCAGAGTTGTTGTCCTGGGATTGGGTCGTTGGGGTCCCTGCCCCCGACTGCCACCCAAAACACAATGCACCAGCCCCCTATGGCCCTTCATGCAGGTGATGAGCCCACTTGAAGAGGCGCCCACGTCGCTCGTTCAGGCTGAGCCCGGCTGGGTCCCGCGGGCAAAGACCCGGCCACCAGGTGCTCGCCTGCGAGCCCCAACCCCAGGCCTGGCTCCAGTGTGGGGCCCCAGTAACGCCAATCCGGGCGACATACACGACTTTGTTGTTGTATCTGTCATAAAGGGTTTGTGATATACATATATATGTATACATACACATATATATGTACATACAAAGCCAAAATTATCTGACATTGATAATCAATATTGTTGATATAAAGCATGGGCATGAACCTGAAACTGGTTCCTTAGGGCGGGTGTGAACCTGGAGCTAGTCTCAGACTGTGGACGTGAACTTGGAGATAATCTCAGAATGTGGTTGTGAACCTGGAGCTGATTTCTGAGCATGGACATTAACCCGGAACTGGTTCCTTAGGGTTGATGTGAACCTGAAGCTTTGCTGTCAAAAAAATACAGAGAAAAAAGGCCTTTAGAGCCAAAAAAAAATCTTTACAGAAAATAAAATTTCTTTAATCTTTCTGAAAATATGTTCAGAATAATTGAATAGTAACTGAGTCCGAACATTTTGTGGTGTGATATTGAAGTAAAACAACACACGGTTTGATGGAAACAGATTTTAATAGTGAAAACACCAAAAGTTTCAGTTTTTATCAGGAGAGTGGGAAATGGTTGGGGTTGCATGTTTTTATGGCTCCAGTAGAGCTCCAAAAACGTTAAAATTCAACAAAATTCCTCTCTTTCAGAGATGTGTCACTAATTCTAGATAGACATTTACTACAGCAGCCACGTCATGATGGAGGTTCACTGGAGCTCTGCTGGTGATGAATGGTGAGTACAGTGCTCATACAACATTACAGTCACACATATAAACTGTGGAAAACACAGAAAAACAATGTAGATCATAAATGTGGAAGGGGAACAGGGTGACAAAGTCACAGTCTTTTTCAGTCTTTTTCTAATCGTTTGAAGGAGAGGTTGGGGTGGGGGCATTACAGACTTATTCTCTTTTTTCCATTGATTTCTTTTTACCAACATGGTCAAAGTGGCACAGCAGAAACTGAAATAAGTTTTATTAACATCAGAATTTCATTTATTCTTATATTTCTAAAAAATACAAGTTAAAAAAATTAAAATCTTTGTGCATTGAAAGTGATCACTGCTTCATGGTGATGTGCGCTGGTGTAACCATGAAGGAGTGTATCTGCCACCTGATGTTGAACTGTGTGCTGTCGGACTGCATTATTATATTCCCAGAGAGACACCGCATGTGCTTCTGGTTGTTTACGAGTCCCCCTCTGCAAAACCAAACTCTGGATGTGATGTCATCCACTCCACTATAGCCAGGTTACAGGCTCAGCACCCGAGTTCTTAGGTTTTTGTTTGTTTGTTTTTGTCTGTTTGCTTCTTTGGAGTGTTTAAAAAAAAAGAAGCCATTTCTGATTCTAATCACACCTAATTCACAGCTGTAACACTGTTTCAACACAGCTGTATCAAAGCTGCAACCCTGTTGTAACACTGCTGCATCACAGCTGTAACACTGTTTCAACACAGCTGTATCAAAGCTGCAACCCTGTTATAATATTGCCGCATGACAGCTGTAACATTTCTGTATCACAGATGTAACACTGTTTCAACACAGCTGCATCAAAGCTGCAACACTGTTGCAATACAGCTGCATCAAAGCTGCAACACTGTTGTAACACAGCTGTATCAAAGCTGCAACACTGTTGTAACACTGCTGCATCACAGCTGCAACACTGTTGTAACACAGCTGCATCAAAGCTGCAACACTGTTGTAACACTGCTGCATCACAGCTGTAACACTGTTTCAACACAGCTGTATCAAAGCTGCAACACTGTTGTAACACAGCTGCATCAAAGCTATAACAAAGCTTTGTATCAACAAAATTAGGGGTTAACCCCATTGCAGCTGTGATGGAGCATCTATGTCTTTTTCACAGATTTGGATTTCAAAGGTGTGAAAAAGATCTAGATTATCTTAAAAGTCATTCTTGTTTCATAGATAAGTCTGGGAGAGTTTCCTGATTGCATCATCAAATGTAATTGATCAATCTGGTTTGAGTAATCCAAATAAATGTTTCTGGTCCTTGGTCAAACATTGAAGGAATCGTCTCATATATTACATTACTAAAATCATAGAGCTAAACACAACTTTGTTCTGATCTGAACTTAACTGGACCAACAGACCTGATCTGGTCTGGACCAGACTGGTCAAGCAGACCAGATCTGGTCTTGAGTTCTGGACTGGACCAAAAGACCTGATCTGTTCTGGATCATCAGGCCTGATCTGTTCTGGACTGGACCGCAACAGCAGACCTAACTTGGTCTTGACCAGCAGACCGTATCTATTGAGGGGCTCTGGACTGGACAAGCAGACCTGTTCTGTTATTGGGTTCTGAACCACCTCAACTGGTTACTGTTTTCTGTCCATAGATGTTATGATGTAAACCAGGTACATCTCTCAGTTAAAAGGGTCAGAGCTCAGGGAGAACCAGACCTGAATCAGGTCAGAACCAGGTCTGGAGGATTATGGCAGTGTTAGGACATTGTAAATCAGTGGTCCAGATTTGGTCATCATCAGAATCTAAACAAGAACCAGACCAGCAGAACAGATCAAGTCATGGTTTAAACAGTCCTGGAGCTTTGTTTCTGCTGTAAACCAAGTTTGTGATGTCCATGACGACAGATGCCTCCGATTACTGAAACACTTTGACCCGGAAATTGACACGACCCAAATTCTTGTCCCGATCATCATCGTTGCGCAGGTCAGAACCCTGAACTTTACACTCCACCGTCTGCTCCACGTTGTAGTCATCTTTAGTTAGAAGCAGCTTCACAGCAACCAGTGGCTGGACATACAAGGCCTGGAAATATACACACGTACAAATACAAGGTTCTGATCCAAGTTCTGACAAGAGACTGGATATAGGAGACCTGGATACTCGTAGAACCGTGTTCAGCTTTCCAACAATGGAAGTGCTTGAAGAAACAACAGTGAGTAAAAAACTTCCCGCAGGAGCAAAACCTTAAAGCCATACAGTTTTAAGTGAAAAACTCCCATTTAGGGGAAGAAACCATCCAACCATCCAACTTCCAGATTGAAGCCCTTTCAGGACATAAGTTTTGTTGAGGTTCTTCTGCAACAACTGACCACTAGGTGCTGACTCCCAAACAGAGCAGACCCCAACTGACTCTAAAAATGGCCAACTTTGCAGCAGAATGCAACATATTTACAGCCTGATATAAAATTAGGTTTTGGTCTCTATAGCTAGACTTGTTTTTTTTCTATGACAACTGTATGGGAGGATTTTCTCTACTCCTTAAGGTAATTTAAATTAATTTATATTAAAGGTGAGCAATCAGATTCCAAGATTCATTGAAAGTGCTTGAAATAGAGCTAGCCACTGGCTCTCATTGGCTGTGACAACTTTGTCCTGCCTATATGCAACATGGCGCTGCGCAATTTGAGATAAAATCGGCTTCATCCATAGTAATTTATAGTCAATGTGAAAACCAGTAAGGCAAAGAAAGAAAAGAGGAGGGAGTTTGTTTGTTGTTTAAGACCAGCCTACTCTAGTTTTGGTTTTAGGCATTACTGCATCGATGACTGTCGGCCCTAACACATTATTTTTTGGACTGACTATAAGCTTTAGTTTGGTTTTAAAAGTGGAGGTGGTGTAAGCCTCCTGAACCCAAACTGGTTCCATAGTAAAGGTGTCTGACAGTAGATGGTCCGTCCTCCAAATCTACTTTAGGATCTTCTAGGAACTGCATGTAAACTGAATGAGCACACCAAAACAGCCTTTTTTTTTTCTCATGACTGAGACAATGACAGGGATTTGAAGGGGTGAGTAAAAATGCACAGTAAAAGCATTACATGGTTTCAGGGTTCACTATTATGTATGAAACGCCTTAGTTGCGCTTCATATTGGGTTTCAGCATGCACATTAGCTGTTGTGTGCTCATACACATTTAGTCTGGATCCTGAGTTCTGTTTTTGTTGCTGGGTTTAATTAGATGATGAACACGAAGCAGCAGCATTTACTCACGTGAGCTTTGTTTCCGTAATATGGAAAAAACATTTTATCCATACGGCCCTCTGGTGGGAAGTACTGCATCTGCAGCGGAGAGTCTCTCTGCCAGAAAACCCAACAAAAAATAATTTACAACCTCAGTTCATGAGAAAAATGTCTGGTGTATGATGGGATGTCCATCAGGAGGAAGTGTGCATGTGTGGTGACGTACCTTCACAGTACAGTCAATGTGCGGGTCTCCTTTTGGTTTCAGACCGATGACCTGCAGGCAGACCACCTTTTATTAAAACATATCTGACACAAAAAAAGGCATAAAGCACTTTCACACAACCATAGTTGAAACACAGTGATGTACATGAGGAGTCAAATGCTTAAAAGTAGGCAAATTAAAACATCTTTAAGAGCACACAAACCTAGAAAAGTAACATGTGGAGTTGGCAGATCTGGGGCTGTCCAGGACCTTTTCTTTCATATTTGTGTGCAGCTTGTATGTTCCTTCTGAGGGTTTTCTCTTAAAGTACTGGGCTTCAGTCTGGACCATAGCTTGGACCTCGGTCTGGATCTCATTCTGGTCCTATTTTGGGAACGTATTGTGTAATTTCCTGTTTTTCTGTTGTTTCAGACTTTGACTTGACCTTTTTTATTAAATCTTTCACTCTGTTTTCTCCAACAACCAACAATGTAGTTGGTTTTGTGTAAATGAGCTCTTAGTTCCATTGTTGCATTTTTCTCTGAGATTTTAATCGTCACTAATCATCTTCAGCCTGTCAACTTCCTACTATGACGTCCTCTTCCTTTCTCTGCTCAGTGCGTGAGATGTTAGTTAGTTAGTTAGCTAGTTAGCTAGCTAGTTAGTAACTTTTGAGACACCCTGGTGATACTCCTTCTTTTCCATTCAGGGGTCTCCTAAACCAATCATCTGCCTCCATCAGACATGAGCCGTTAGCCAAACTGTGATAAAAGTTCTGATTTTAAGGAACGGATTTGTTGATTTCACATCTCCAGTACAACTGGAGGAACCTTGTATATGACCGTGATGTGTGTTGTTTAAACTGCATATTAATCAGATTTGTAAGACCTCCGTAATATCTCTGTAATCTAGATTAGGGGAATCCTCTCCCACAGTGATGCTGAAAAACTAATCCAGGCATTTGTCTCCTCGGGATTACTGTTATTAGCCAGATGTCCAGCTGATCCAAAATGCAGCGCGAGTGTTGACAGGAATCATCAGAGATATCACATCTTTCTGCTGTTAAGATAAAATAAGATGTACTTTATTGATCCCTGGACTGGGAAGGTCCTGTTAACTTCTAGACCCGATCATGATCCTCCAATCAGATCTCTCCATTCTCAGAGTACAGGTTTACTTGTAGTTCCTAGAAGATCCAAAAGCAGATTTGGAGGATGAGCCTTCTGCTATCAGACACCTTTACAATGGAACCAGCTACCAGTTTAAAACGTTTCTGTAAAGGCTTAAAGTGGAGTTTTTACTTGCCACTATTTGCATTAGAGGTTTTTCTTCCACTAGAGGTTTTTTTTTTATTTCTTTGTTTTTTTTATCATTGTTTCTTACCTAATGTTGTTTTATTATTTTTTTTACTTAATATTTTATTATATTATCACTAATACACTTATACATGACGTATTTTCTTGAGGGTCATGCCCTGAGTCTCTGTGAAGCATCGAGGGACAGTTTGTATTGTTATAAATACAATATAAAAAAACTGATTTGAATCCCAGCCTGGATCTCAGTCTTGACTTCATTCTGGATCTGAGTCCATCCAGAAAACTGCCACACTTTGAATGTGTCTTTCAAGGTCCAAAACCATGAAATACTGTGATGAAACTGGATCTTCATGACATAGAGACCAGGGCTTCCCTCAGTTCAACAGTATTAGCAGATCCAAGAGTCTACATGGATGTTTCACAGGGTTCAAGAGACAGACCTACTTGAACATCTACTGCTCAGTGAGGAATATTCAACCAAGGGGAAGGCTTCACCATGTGACCTCAGGTCTACAATCTATAAATCCAGCTGTGAGACTTAAACATCTCCTCCACAGTCCCATTATTCTTGAAAGAATGATGGATTTCCAGTTGTTGACTTCAAGGATATGGTTAAGAGAAAAACTGTCAGAAACTTAAACTGGACTCATGAAGCACGTGAGTCCAGTTTAGCTGTTAACCATGTAGATCCGTATCAGAAAGTTGTGTCTGGGTGTGTGGCAGTGTTGGGATCTAGAGGGTCCTGAGGCCTCCCTAAACTTCATCATAACAATATTTTGACTGGGCGGACCAGCAGGTAACCAGAAACGTCCCTCATTCGTGTGAAAACATGCTACGTTCTGACACGTCTTCAGATCAGCTGAAAGAGACTGAGTGAGAAGTGTTTTACTAACCCTGTTCATCTTCACAAAGATGCATGGTTTCCCCTCAGGGTACCCAAAGTTGGTGTCGAGCAGACCGGAGCACTGACGCAGGATGCTGCGTTTAAACTGACAGACTTTCTTCTGGCTGTCCTCCTGCTCTGTGTATTCACCCACCAGACACAAGTCGTTCTGCTCCTGAATGCTGTCGTTGTACCCTGAAATTAGAAACACGAGAGGAGAACCCATCATCCACCAACAGATATGTCTGCTTGGGTCTGGTTAGGTCTGGTTGGGTCTGGTTGGGTCTGGTTGGGTCTTGTTAAGTCTGGTTGGCTCTGGTTAGGACTGGTTGGGTCTTGTTAGGTCTGGTTGGGTCTGGTTAGATCTGGTTGGGTGTGGTTAGGTCTGGTTGGGTCTTGTCAGGTTTGGTTGGGTCTCGTTAGTCCTGGATGGTTCTGGTTAACTCTTGTTGTGTCTGCTTGAGTCTGGCTCGGTCTTTTTAGGTCTGATTGAGTCTGTTTGGGTTTGGTTGGTTCTGCTCTGGTCTGCTTGGGTCCTGTTTGATCTGGTTGGTCTAGTTAGTTTAGGCTGGGTATGGTTGGGTCTCGTTTGGTCTGGTTAGTTCTGGCAGGGTCCTGTTGGGTGTTGTTTGGTCTGGTTGTGTTTGCTTGAGACTGGTTGGTTCTGGTTAGTTCTGGTTGTGTCTGGTAGTTCTGGGTAAGTTTGCTTGGGTCTAGTTGGGTCTGGTTAGGTCTGCTTGAGTCTGCTTAGTTCTGGTGGGGTCTGGTTACTTCTGGTTGGCTCTGGTTAGGTCTGCTTGAGTCTGCTTAGTTCTGGTGGGGTCTGGTTACTTCTGGTTGGGTCTGGTTAGGTCTGCTTGAGTCTGCTTAGTTCTGGTGGGGTCTGGTTACTTCTGGTTGGGTCTGGTTACTTCTGGTTGGGTCTGGTTAGGTCTGCTTGAGTCTGCTTAGTTCTGGTGGGGTCTGGACACTTCTGGTTGAGGCTGGTTAGTTCTGGTTAGGTTTCTTTGGTCTGGTTGTGTGTGCTTGGATCTGGTTTTATCTTGTTGGGTCTGATTAGGCCTGTTTAGATCTCGTTTGGTCTGCTTGGGTCCGGTTGGGTGTGGAGACTACATGATGATGCAGGACCTGTACTCACGATCGAGCAGCTCATGCAGCTGTTGAACATACTGTCCGTAGCTGGATGGGTTGCTGAGGTTGTAGGAGATGTCAACAGCGTGCGGACGAATCACCAAACCTGAAACAAACCTCAGGTGAAAAACATCACTCCTTCATGACAATGTGACGTGACCCACCAGGTGAAAGGGTTAACTCACCTGGGTTGGCCACTCGGTCCTGATAGCGTGGGACACTGTCACTGAGCGTCTGTAGCATCACCCACATGGTGAGAGAAAACATCCCCGCCAGGAAGCCGTAAAAGATGAGGTAGAAGAGGAGGATGAGGCCTGGAGGGAACAAACTTTATTTAAACGCAGTACCGGAGACGAAGAGCCGTCTGCAGTTACTCTGAAATACGACTTCCAGGACTGGACCACATCATCACCATGGTTACCATTAAGGGGACAATTATTCTTTACTCTCTCAAACTGCTGTGTTCTCAGATTTCCCAGTTTTATCATAAAATTGAGGCTTGTGTCCTAAAATCTGTATAACTTATATAACTGCAAACTGGGAAAAAAATAACTGTTTTTGTTCCAACAAAAAAAGTAAAATGGTGAATCTTTGTTATGATTTTAGTGGAGTGCATCGACACAGTGAAGTTAGAACTGAATTAACGACAAAATTGAAACATTTGATATGAGTAGCATCATGTTCCACGTTCTGGATTAATTGATTAATTGTTATTCGCTCAGGAAGTTTAATTAATGCATGCTGTTGTTCTTTCAACTCATCTCATCTCCTATCAAGTCTCATCTCTTTTTCTCCTTTCCACTCATCTCATCGCCTCTTCTCTCCTCTTTTTCTAATCTCTGCTTTTTCTCTTCTCCTCTCTTCTCGTCTCCTCTTTTTCTTCATCTCTTCTCCTCTTTTTCTCATCTCTCCTCTTCTTCTTTCCTTTCATCTCCTCTCATCGTCCTCACCTCCTCTCCTCTCATCTCTTCTCCTCTTTTCTTCTCTCATCTCCTCTCCTTCATTCTCTTCTCTTTTCTCCTCTCATCTCATATTTATCTCATCTTTTTCCTCTTCTCCTCCCCTCTCATCTTTTTCTTCTAATCTCTTCTTTTCCTTATCTCCCCTCCTCTTCTCTCCTTTCCTCTCCGTTCCTCTCATCTCAGCTCCTTTCATCCTTTCTCTGCTCTCCTCTAACCTCTTTTCTGTTCTTCTCTCATCTCTCCTCTTTTATCATCTCCTCTTTTCTCTTCTCATCTCCTCTCCTCTTTCCTCTTCTCATCTTATCTCCTCTCATCTCCTCTTTTTGTTTCTCTTCTCATCTCCTTTCCTTTTTTCTCTTCTAATCTCTTCTCCTCTCAACTCCTTTCCTCTTTGCTCCACTCATCTCATCTCCTCTTTTCTTTTCTCATCTCCTCTCTTCTTTTCTCTTCTCATTTCCTTTCCTCTTTTCTCATCTCATCTCCTTTCCTCTTCTCATCTCCTCTTTTCTCATCTCATCTCCTTTCCTCTTTTCTCTTCTCATCTCTTTTCTCATCTCATCTCCTTTACTCTTTTCTCATCTCCTCTCCTCTTTTATTTTCTCTTCCTATCTCTTATCCTCCTCTCTTTTCTCATCTCCTCTCCTCTTTTTTTCTCTTCCTATCTCTTCTCCTCCTCTCTTTTCAACTCTCATCTCATTACTCTGAACCAGCAGCTCAGGTTTTAACTAAACTAAAAACTACACGTTATTTCATGAACATCGTGAATATTTCAGCTCTGATGTTATTTATGGTCCAGATCTACTAAATGAAGATGGGAATTCTCTGAGATTTGTTAAATATTAAATGTTGTCATATTTAACAGTAAAAACTGCTGATCTTCATGTAAAGGACCCAGCAGGTTCTGTTCTGTTCTGGTTTCATGAGGAGAACCTGTTCAGCAGAAATGAAATCTGGGGACGAACGTCAGATTTCCTGGTGTCCACGAAGTCCTCATTAATAGCGGAGGAATTCTGTGAGTAGAACCGGACCCTGCAGGTTCTGGAGCTTCTGTTACAGAACCACCACTATTGTATATTAACGCGCCCAGCACGCTGTCTTTCCCGGCCCGGTTCGCCCCGGCTCGGCCACTGACACAGAAGAGAGCCGGGCCGGAGCATGTCCAGGTTCGGCATGTCCTTACCCCAGCTGGTGGCGGTTCGCCCCAGGAACTCTCCGGTTCTGTGGTTGTAGATGGCATCCCCCCAGGAACCCTTCCCCCCATCCTCCTTCGGATCTTCCTTCTTCTTCTTCTCATCTTTCTGCTGCTCCGGTTTATGATCCTGATTCTGGTCCTGGTTCTGATCTTGATTCTGATCCGCCGTTACCGCATCCTTCTGCTCCTGGTTCTGCTCCTGTTTCAGGTCCTGGTTCTGCTCCTGCTGCTGCTCCTGGTTCTTCTCTCGAATCGGCTCCTTCTGCCCCTGGTTCAGTTCTTGGTCCTGGTCCTGGTTCTGGACCTGGTCCTGCTTGTCGGTCGGTTCTTGGGTCTGGACTTGAGACATGCTGCTTCCGGACTGGTCAAGGCTGAGCCCGAACCGCAGGCTGCAGATCTGTCAGATGTGAGCGCGACGCACACGAACACGCACGTGCTCACACACGTACACACACACACACACACACACACACACGCAAGTGCTGCAGAAGGAGACGCATGCGCAGTACGCAGCCCCGAGGAAGATGAGGGTCTGCTGGTGAAGATGAAGACGAAAAAAATGAGTCAGAATGAAACCTAAAGATGTGACTTATTTCTGATAATTTCTCATTTTATTTAATTTGAATTAAATTGTTTAATATTATTATTTACTGTAGTTAATGTAAATATTTGGATAATTAGCAGTCTTGAGGTCTGGTGAAGGTTAAAAATAAACAACCAAAAAAAAAAAAATCACAGTGAAGATGAAATTATATAATCACACCAGAGCTGACAGCTGGTCACGTGATCACAGCAGAGCCCATTCATTGGACAAAAATACAATAATGTTTGATGGTATCACATATACCAAGAGGTAGGAAGGGGAGGAGAGGAGACAAGGAGACACAGAAAGAGTAAAGGAGACAAGGAGGGAGAAGACAAGGACACAGAGAAATCAAAGGAGATAAGGAGGGAGGAGACAGAGGGAGCACAGGAGACAAGAACAGAGGAAATAGGTAGAGACAAGACAAGGAAACAGAGAGGGAATAGAGGAGACAATGATAGAGGAAACAAGGAGATGCTGAGATAGTAGAGGAGATAAAGAGAGGAGACAAGGAGACAGAAAGAGTAGATTAGACAGGGAGAGAGGAGGGAGGAAAGAAGGAGGCGGAGAGAAGAAACAAGGAGAGAGGAGATGAGGAGAGGAGACAAGAAGAGAGAAAAGAAGAAGACAGAGAGAAAACAAGGAAAACAAGGAAACACAGGGAGAGAGGAGAGGAAACAATGAGAGGGGGAACAAGGAGACATGAAGAGGAAACAAGAAGAGAAAAAAACAGGGAGCGAGGAGAACATCCTTCAGGTCCTGGAACCTCAGAGTCTCTGTAGGTCTGTCATGTCTGGTCTGGACCCTCCTTGAGCTAAAACCAGACCACTAGCTGCTGGCCTTTGATCTTTCTAGAAGTTCTGAGTCCATCTCTGGAAGATCAGCTGGTCAGAAGGAAGGAGACCAGAAACTGTCGTGTCAGGAAGGACACGTGTGGTCTTGAGTTTCCAGACGCTCTGATGTAACATCCATCACACACAGCTGAGTAAGATCAGGGCTTTAGAGTTCTGTCTTTTATGTCCTTCACGTTCTTTCTGATTCCTTCATAATTTATGACAGACATGTTCCTGATATCAGAAAAATGTGTCCATCTGTTCTTTGTGCAGAGTCAAACCACCATGACACTTAATTAGTCACAACCATTTTTGAGTCACTAATGACTTGTATATTGATCATGTGCACATTTAAAAAAAAATACATCTCCACTTGGGTCCTTTAAATTGTATTTTAATGTTGTAACTCTACACACTGAAACTGGAAACTGGATGTTAGACTGGTCATTTTTGATATTTACTCAGGGATTAAACAGACTGATACGCAGGTTTATCAATGAATGATCAATCAGAGCTATCCAGTGCTATAGAATGAATATGTACATTACAGCAGAGTAATGGTGGTCTTAACTAATATTCAAATGAGAACTTTGAAGGCCAAAGCAGAGAAGGGTTCCATGTGAACAGCAGTTGAACATGGGTCAGTAGGTCCATGGATCGTTATGGAACACATCTATGATTCTGCACGACTGGCTCCTATTGATTATGTGGATCTACAAGTCTGATGTGAACTGAAGTTAAGTTAGACTTCACTTCACCCCTGAACCATCTGAAACAGTTTCCCGTCTGCAGAATGTGCTGCCAGAACCTCCAGAAGATCAGAACCTAATGAAAAATCAGAACCTTCTGAAAATCAGAACCTCCTGAAAACCAGAACATTCAGAAAACTGGAACCTCGAGAAGACTAGATCCTCCTGAAAACCAAAACCTCCAGAAGACCAGAATCTCCTGAAAAGCAGAATCTTTAGAAGACTGGAACATCCTGAAACCAGAACCTCCAGAACGATGGAATCTCCTGAAAAGCAGAACCTCCAGAAGACCAGAGCCTCCTGAAAACTAGAACCTCCAAAAGAACAGAACCTAATGAAAACTAGAACCTCCTGAAAACTAGAACCTCCAGGAAACTGGAATCTCCTGAAACCAGAACCTCCAGTAGAGTGCAACATCCTGAAAACCAGAACCTCCTGAAGACTGAAACCTCCAGAAGACTGGACCCTCCTAAAAAAAAATCAGAACCTCCTGAAGACCAGAACCTCCAAAAGACTGGAATCTCTGGAAACACTGAAATCTCCAGAGGACTGAACTCTCCACAACACTGGAACCTCCAGAAAACTGGAACCTCGAGAAGACTAGATCCTCCTGAAGACTGGAACATCCTGAAACCAGAACCTCCAGAGGACTGGAACATCCTGAAAAATCAGGACCTCCTGAAGACCAGAACCTCCAGAAGACTGGAACATCCTGAAAACTGGAACCAACAGAAGACTGGAACCTCCTGAAGACTGGAACTTCCTGAAAACCAGAACCTCCAGAAAATTGGAACCTCGAGAAGACTAGATCCTCCTGAAAAGACTGGAGCATCCTGAAAAATCAGAACCTCCAGAAGACCAGAGCCTCCTAAAAACTAGAAGCTCCAAAAGATCAGAACCTAATGAAAATTAGAACCTCCGTAAAACCAGAACCTCCGGGAGACTGGAATCTCCTGAAACCAGAAGCTCCAGTAGACTGGATCATCCTGAAAACCAGAACCTCCTGAAGACTGAAACCTCCAGAAGACTGGACCCAACTAAAAAAAAATCAGAACCTCCTGAAGACCAGAATCTCCAAAAGACTGGAATCTCTGGAAACACTGAAACCTCCAGAGGACTGAAATCTCCACATCACTGGAACCTCCTGAAAACCAGAACCTTCTGAAAACCAGATCCTCCTGAAGACTGGAACATCCTGAAACCAGAACCTCAAGAAGACTGGAATCTCCTGAAAAGCAGAACCTCCTGAAGACCAGAACCTCCAAAAGACTGGAATCTCTGGAAACACTGAAACCTCCAGTGGACTGAAATCTCCAGAACACTGGAACCGCCTGAAAACCAGAACCTCCTGAAGACTGGAACATCCTGAAACCAGAACCTCCAGAAGACTGGAATCTCCTGAAAACCATAACCTCCTGAAAACTGGAATCTTGTGAAAACCAGAACCTACAGTAGACTGGAACATCCTGAAAACCAGAACCCCCAGAAGACTGGAGCCTTTTGAAAACCAGAACCTCTAGAAAACCAGAAATTCCAGAAGACCAGAAGCTCTTGAAGACTAGAACCTAATGAAGACCGAAACCTCCAGAAGACTAGAACCCCCTGAGGTGGAGACTCCTCCTTGTCCACCACCAGGTTAGTTCAGGTGATAAGTCTCCTTGCTCTTAATTTGAAATTTCTGGACACTTCCTGTGTGGTGCTGAATCTGTCAGAGGATCATCACATGACCCGTGACATCACATGATGCTGTTCTTCATTGTATGACATCATCATCATCACAGACAGCTCTCTTCCTCAGCAGGGGGTGGGAGTGGGGGGTGATTCAGTGGGGTGAGTGTGCTGTCAGGTTGCCGTGGTTTCAGCCTCTCGTTTCCTGTGGCGACCGTCGTCGGAGATGTGAGTGAGTGTGAGTGTGAGTGTGTGTGTGTGCGTGTGTGTGTGCAGCTGAAGGGTGTGTGAGAGTGATTATTTCAGCGGTGAGGATATGTGACGGAAAGACGGAGACGAGGAGGGAGGACAAGACTGGAAGAAGGAAGGAAGACAGGAGGAAGACAGGAGGAGAGGAAGACAGGAAGAAAGAGGTGTTGAACGGTAGATTAACGCTGCTGCAGAAAAAATCCAAGCTGTCGCTTCCTTTGAGCTGCAGGGACCCGAGAGGACGACAGGAAGCTTCATCTCTCCATCTGAGAGGACGACAGGAAGCTTCATCTCTCTATCTGAGAGGACTACAGGAACCTTCATCTCTCTCATCTGAGAGGACAACAGGAAGCTTCATCTCTTTCATCTGAGAGGACGACAGGAAGCTTCATCTGTCCATCTGAGAGGACTACAGGAAGCTTCATCTCTCCATCTGATAGGACGACAGGGAGCTTCCATCTTTGCGCTCAGGGCAGACTGGCAGAGGGAAGGAGACGCTGAAGGAGGCAGCGGAGGAAGGATGGAGGAGGTCTGAGTCCTGGAGGATCCTTGGTAAGCCAGTTGTCTTTCGTGTCTTTTGTGTTTCTCCTCAGACGTTCACATTCCTTCCTTCTACTCCTGACAAATGGTGGTCTGCTGGTTGAAACTGTCGATGAAGTCGAGAACACATGTGACCCTGCACATCATTTTTGTTCAAAAGTGTAAAAGAAGAAAAAAAAAATTTGTACATGTCTGCCACCTCAGATGAGACCAGAACACTTCCATCAGAACCAGTAACATGGTGGGAACGTGTTCTGGAGCCTTCAGATGTCAAAGTTCAAACAGGAGTGGGCCTGGCTCAGACCTGTTTGATCTGAACTGAACACATGACTCTGGAGAAATCCAAATGTTCCCAGAAAGAACCAAAAACTAGAATTTAGATTTAGAAACTCACAGGTCAACACCTGGAAAGCCAGAAGGTGGTCTACATGAAGACCCCGGTCTCAGATCAGGTGGTTTACATGAAGACTCTGGTTTCAGGTCAGGTGGTCCGCATGAAGACTCTAGTTTCAGATAAACACCTGGAGGACCAGCAGGTGGCCTGCATGAAGACCATGGTGTAAGGTCAGGTGGTCTACACGAAGACCCTGGTTTCAGGTAAACACCTCACAGACTAGTAGGAGGTCTACACAAAGACTCTGGTTTCACGTTAGGTGGTCTAAGACCCTGGCAGACCAGCAGGTCTACATGAAAACTCCAGTTTCAGGTCAGTTTATATGAAGACCCTGGTGTCAGGTCATGTAGCCTATATGAAGACCACGGTTTCAGAATAGGTGGTCAACATGAAGACCCTTGTTTCAGGTCAACATCTGGAACACCAGAAGGAGGTCTACATGAAGATCCTGGTTTCAGATGAGGTGGTGTACACAAAGACTCTCGTTTCAGGCAAATATCTGGAAGACCAGCAGGTGGTCTATATGAGGACTCTGGTTTCAGGCTAGGTAGTCTACATGAAGACACTGGTTTCAGGTAAACATCCGACAGACCAGCAGGTGGTCTAAATGAAGACTCCAGTTTCAGGTCATGAAGTCGATATGATGAGTCTGGTTTGAGGTCAATACCTGAAAGATCAGCAGTTGGTCTCCATGAAGACCCTGATTTCAGGTAAACACTTGGAAGACCAGCAGTTGGTCTACATGAAGACCCTGGTTTCAGGGCAATACCTGGAAGATCAGCAGATAGTCTACATGAAGACTGTTTTCAGGCAAGGTAGTCTATATGAAGACCCTGGTTTCTGGTAGTCTACAAGAAGACCCTGGTTTCAGGGCAACACCTGGAGGATCAGCAGATGGTCAATTCAGTTTAATTTGGTTCAGTTCAATTTAATTTATGTTGGATCTATTAAAATACAAATAGTCTCTAGGTGGTTTATAGAGCTGCATCATTACCCTGAGCAATATTATTAAGTATTAATAATATCATCAATTATTAAGTAAAGAAACATTAAGTAAGGATCAATAATGAGTGGAAAAACTCCCCCAGTGGGAGAAAAACCTTTAAGCCAAACAATGGCAAGACAAAACTCTCCCTTGGGAAGAAATGTTGATCAGGACCTGGAACATCCAGGGGGACCCTCCTGCTGAAGACCAGCCAGATAAAGGAAGGAAAGAAGAGGGAGACAGGACAGAGAGGATGAAGAACAGAGTGGAAAAACACAAAGGTCACAGAGGGTCAGACTGCAGGTTGCCATGTTGGTTGGTGTCCTGCAGAGACATCTAGTAGATAGGTGAAGGTCAACAGTGGTCCGCAGACGGAGCTGAAGGTTAATATGTAGTTCTAGAAGATCTGGCCTGCAAACCGGTCTTTCTGGGTCAGCGGGAGCTGGACTCTGATCTGATCTTCAGCGTGGATGTTTGTCACAATGCCTGAAGAATCAGTGGGAACATTTACAGTCTTACATGAATGAAAATACTCCATGTAAACACCTGATTCTGAAAAAAACAACCACTTTCAAACCAATTAAAAGCGTAGTAGGACTGGGAGAAGTGGGATGAATGAATCAGTTCATGAACTGATCAAACTAAAGATTACACCTGATAAATGAAAGTTCAGTAACTATTAGGGGTGGAGCCGAACCCGAATACAGTATTCGGAAAGGCACAAATAAGGTGTTTTTTATGAATACTTATTTTGAACAAATACTTAAAAATTAAAAATATTTGTATTTGGGAACAAGAAAAACTTTATATCCAAAGCTGCGTTTCCTCATGAGACCACAGTGTCTGGATGAGTGAGTGAGTGACGTTCAGGAGTCGGGGGAGTGAAAGAGGTGACTGACAGGCTGCTTCACACAGCAACAGAGAAGGCTCGGATGAGCGAAAAAAACAAAAACAAAACACTTAATTGCATCACTGTTTTTGTTGAATAAATTGTTGTACCTTAACTGGATTCCAGAGGCAGTTTATAACTTTCGGGAAGCAGAATTTGATCAGGAGATTATTCCATTACGCTGCATTATTGACGTCTGCAGTCGGGTCTCTCATGTTCGTTCTGTTTACGTAGCTCTGTTAGCTCGCTAATTTAGACAATAGGCTGTTGACAGAGTAACGTTAACGTTTGGTTAAAAAGGTTAAAGCGTTTTATTTTACTTTGTCTTTTGCAGACAGCAAGATGTAGGATGTAGGCTATAAGGCTAGTTAGCCTCAGCATAGCTTCCTGTCACTCATTAACTTAGCTGAAACTCCCCAAATGCAGAGTTCATAATGTTCACAATGGTATTTTATTGTTGGTTTAATCATGGATAAGGTAATGGCTGTTATATTCATTTATTTTCAGTGATGCTCCTTGTCACATGTTCATTACTGGATTTATGGAAAAAACCAATATTGCATATGCATAATTATTATAATGGATATAAATAAAGAATAATTACACTATAACGTAAATTAGAAGTGTAACACCAAGAACTGTATTTTTACGCCTATTTTGAATTTTACTCGAATACAAATACAAATACTTTCCCCCCCTCAACAAATAAATACTGGCTGCTTTGCACACCCCTAGTATAGATGTATGTACGTCTTTAAGAACTTGATAAATTTCAGCATATATTCAGTGCAAAACATCAGATTTTCGTGTATGTACTGTTGATAAACCATTGCTACTCTGGACTTATACAACTTTAACCTTGCTGGTAGGGTGCTCCTAAGTACTTTCCAGTGCATATTTCATTCATTCACTCTGCGCAACACTAGTGGTGTCAGATTTAACCTGCTTTGAACTCGCTGTTTGGAGCAACTTAAGGTTTTGTCAGACACAACAATCTCTGACTTTCCGATTCATAGACAGTGATGATCCTGCCACTGAGCGATTTATAGACAACCATTTTTAATTTGCTTTTCTGTAAAAAGAGTCCGTAAAAAGGAGTAATCACAATTAGTGGATCTGTAAAAGATTGAGGTGACTTTACATCATTTTTCAGAGTGTTGCAGCATCCATCGGTCCACAGTTATAATATAAATATATATAAATTATAAATGAAGGCTTTTTAGTGCTGCGGCTGCTGTTCCAAGAAGTGGGTGGCCAGCTGGGATCAATCCAAAGACACAACTCTGAACTCAGAAGAACATGTGAGCACCAACTTAAGTCTTGAAGACATTACTGGAACTGGCAAACATGTCCTTACTATCATCTAAACATCATCTCAGCATCATGCTATGGGCTTGCTTCATAGCCTCAGGGCCTGGACTTCTCACCATCATTGAGTTCACCAAATATTCCATAGGATGTCAGGCCGGCTGTTTGCTGACTAAAGCTCAGTAGAAGTTGGGTGATGCACCAGAAAAAGAAAATCTACCAATAAAAATGGCCCAGTAACAGCCCAGACCTTAGGGGGACACTCCAACCCCTTAGTTAGAAAGAGCTCTCCGCTAACGCAGATTAGCATCATCACTTCAATGGGATTGCATGAGACACAAAATACAGTACATACAACTTAAAAACGTGAGAGATGATTTATTTAAATGTAGAAACTAGACAATTCCATTTGGTTTCATCACCTTGTTGGAGAACTGCAAGTTCATCAATCATCATTATTTTCATCACTTCATATGTTCTATGCAGAATGGAGAATTTTTACAGTTGCAAACACATGTTGTTTACATACAGTTGAAGGGATTTGCTTATTAGATTTTCATATCTCATCCTTTTGTTTGGAAGTTTATTTGTTCACTTAAATCAACAATGATCATCTCGACCAGCAGGCTTTGTCAGACTCTGTTGTTAAAGGCACAGAGAAATTAAAGTATTAGTATGTATTTATCCCCTTACCAGATTCAGGGGTTGATAGCAAAATAAGCTGATTCTGAAAATATCGGCGTCGACCCGTTAGAGACGCCACAGAGTGACCTGAAGACCTGTTTCCACCAGACATCCTACAAATGTACCAACGCTTGAAATCACTGCTTCCAAAGAAACAAGTTTTTCATTTGCATTTCCTCCAGCACAGAACAGACACAAGGAATTAGAATTGTTTGTTTGCTATGAGCTGAAGTATAAATCTGATAAATTAGGTCAAATCAGATTTTAGGGCAAATTAAAAAAGAAAACTATTTTTCTTGCTACCGTTTATGTAACATGAAAGTATTGATTCATCTCATTTGTTTAATAAGGTTATAATTAATTTTTTTTTTCTGGTCATTTTGATGCTTTAAATCACACGCGTCAAACTCAAGGCCCACGGGCCACATCCGGACCACCATTTACTGGATCTGGTCCACATGTAAAGACAATCATGAAGTCCTAACGCGAACATTTCTGAGGACGTTTCAACATGACTGCTCATTTGATTCACTTCTGACATGAGAGAGTGGGATAACTGAGGTGGAGAGCAGCTGCTTTAAGGTGGAATAACTGAGGTGGAGAGCAGCTGCTTTAAGGTGGAATAACTG